>VDFB02193867.1:261690398-261754378 GCA_007258455.2 Sequoia sempervirens | reverse complement strand
CCCTCAATTCTCAACCCTCAACCCTTAATCTCTCAACCCTCAATCCTTAAACCCTAAACCCTAAACCCTTATACCCTCCACCCTTTACATTGAATCCTCAACCCTAATCCCCCAACCCTATACCCTCAATTCTCTACCCTCAACCCTAATCCATGAACCATTAAACCCTTAGACCCACTTAGTAAACTCTCTATCCTAATTCCTCAACCCTCTTAACCCTTAATCCATCAACCCTTAAACCCTAATCACTCAACCCCTATACATTAGACCCTCAACCCTAATTCCCCAAACCTATACCCTCAATCCTCTACCCTCAACCTTAAACCCTCAAACCTTAAACCCTCTACCCTCTACCATCTACCCTATAATCCCTTAAACACTCAACCCTAAACCCTAAACCCTCGACCTTTAAACCCTAAACCCTTAAACCATCTACCCTCTACCCTCAATCCCCTACCCTCTACCCTCAACTCTAATCCCTCAAATCTTAAACCCTTAAACAAACTTAGAAAAATCTCTACCCTAATCTCTCAACCCTCAACCCTTAAACCCTAATCTATCAACCCCTATACCCTCTACCCTATACATTGAACCCTCAACCCTAATCCCCAACCCTATACCCTCAATCCTCTACCCTCAACCTTAAACACTCAACCCTTAACCCTTCAACCCTCTATCCTCTACCCTATACCCTATACATTAAACACCCAACCCTCAATTCTCAACCCTCAACCCTTAATCCCTCAAACATCAATCCTTAACCCTAAACCATCAACCCCTATACCCTCTACCCCTTACATTGGATCCTAAACCTAATCCTTCAACAATATACCCTCAAACCTATACCCTAAACCCTCTACCCTCAACCCTAAACCCTTAACCATAAACCCTTAACCCTCAACCCAATACCCTCTACCATCAACCCTAATCCCTCAACCCTCAATCCTCAACCCTTAAACCTTAATACCCTAGAAAACATCAATCCTATAGGTCCTCCACCCTATACCCTCAAACCCTAGATCACTTTCTCTTTATCTATACATATCACCTCTCCCTCTCTCCCTCTCTCCTACCCTCTCCCTCTTTCTATGTACCTCTCGTTCAATCAATCCCTACCACCCTCTCTCGCTCCCTCTATCTATCTCTCTATCTCCTTCCCACTATCTCCCACTCCTTCTCTCTCTCCCTCTCTCTCATGTCTCTCACTCCCATCCCTTCTCACTCTCAGGTCTCTCCCTTTGGAAACCTACCTAGGTGACTCTCTCTCTCCCCTCTCTCTCTATCCCTCCCACCCTACCTAGATAAGTCCCTCTCACTCCACCACCCTCTTTCTCTCCCTCTATCAGGTCACTCCCTCCCACACCCTCTCCTTCTCTTAGGTCTCTCACTCACACTCCCTCTCTCTCCCACTCTCTCTCTCTCACACTCCCTATCTCTCAAATCTCTCCCTCTCACCCCCCTCACACTCTCAAGTCTCTCCCTTTGGAACCCTACCTACATAACTCTCTTTCTCTCCATCTCTCTCTCCCTTTCTCTCAATTCTCTCTCCCACCCCCCCTCTCTCTCTCCCACCCTCTATCCCTCCCACCCTACCTAGCTAACACCCTATCACTCCAACCCCTTCTCTCCCACTCCCTCTATCTTAAACTCTCACTTCCACCCCCTCCCTCTCTCCAGAATCTCTCTCTCTCTCTCTCTCTTAAAATTCTCCCTCCCTCTAAATACATACATAAATACATACAATCCTACATACATACAAGCATACATGTACATGCATAGATACAATCTTACATACATAAATGCATACATACAATATACATGCATTGATACATATAGGCATACATACATACATACATGATATACAAGCATACATGTACATACAAACATATAAATATATAAACATATATTCAATAGAGTAGCATTTAAAATAAAGCAAGACATAACGTGAGTGTGTTATACTGTGCTCGCTTTATGTCTTGCTAGACATGCTCCCCACAAACGAAAAAAACCATGTGAAAACTGACATTTAACGCACACGTGTTATAATGCATGTGCGTTATATCTTTCTTTGGGAATCCCCAAGCCTTGGGATTGGTATTTTCCTTGGAATACCAAACCAAAGGTGTAGAGGGAATTCCCAAGGACTAGAGACATGCTTTTGCAAATTCTACAATTTTTCACATAATTGGGTTAGTGCTCACCATCAGGATTGCACGTGGTTCAATATCAAACAAATCAAACATCTGGGTAATGTTAGGTTCTCTCTTAGCTATCCAACGATGTAATTTTTTTCACTTTGTGAAAATGTTAAGCCTTTCATCCATATTTTCTTTTGTTTGTATGTCTCTTTTTTTGCAAAAAGCAGTGTTTGGTGTTTTTTCGTTATAAATTAACCGTTCATCAAAATTTCAAATAAATTACTTTTTTAGAAACTAGAGTCAATTCTACAATTTTATATATATAAAAAATCAATTAGTTTCCAAAATTTGTAGGGGTAGCACGGCCAAAAAATTTTTTTTAGGAAGTGTCCACTTCGAAAATTAGTAAAAAATCAAATATTAATTAAAAAATTATCGAAAAAATCATGCATCAACTACATACTGTTAGCTAACTTCTGACCATAGCGATTTTAAAAATACAAAAAAAAATTTCACTGTACAAGGGTCGTACAAGAGTTTCTATGTTATGTTTTTCTGACAAAAAAAACACCAATTTTTATACGTCCCTTGTTTGAACCCCTTAATCTCAACCATTTTCAAAATAAATTATTAGTTTAGAAAGAAGACTTAGAGCACTTCGATCCTTGTTTTTGTTCCATCTCAAAATTTTGAGTGTAACTATCCTCAATTTCACGTCCAAGGTCAGTATTTCCTAATTTCAAAAAAAAAATGTCCACTTAAGTCCCCTTTTTGGGAACCATCTTTGTGCACTTACCCGGTGGGTTTCAGTTATTTGAATATCCTTTCTTAAATGTAAAAGGGTTCTCTCATGGTGGGTTGCTTGCTTCTTAACACCTATGGTTTTGCAACATGGAATGTTACAAAACAATATGAATGTCTTCAAAATCACACATTCCATTGTTGTGTTTAAATTTCACATGATTGAAAAAAAAGTGCACAAAATAATTGTAATTTGGAAAACACAATGGTGGTTTTTAGTCATTTGAATCTCATTGTTTAAATGTAAAGGGTTGTCTCATGGTGGGTTGCAAGCTTCTTCACACCTATGGTGTTGCAACATGGAATGTTACAAAACAATATGAATGTCTTCAAAATCACACATTCCATTGTTATGTTTAAATTTTGCATGAGAAAAAAAAGTGCACAAAATAATTGTAATTTGGAAAACACAATGATGGGTTTCAGTTATTTGAATCTACTTGTTTAAATGTAAAGGGTTGTCTCACAGTGGGTTGCTTGCTTCTTAATACCTATGGTTTTGCAACATGGAATGTTACAAAATAGTATGAATGTCTTCAAAATCATACATTCCATTGTTGTGTTTAAATTTCACATGATGGAAAAAAATGTGCACAAAATAATTATAATTTGGAAAAAAAAATGGTGGTTTTTAGTTATATGAATCTCCTTATTTAAATGTAAAGGGTTGTTTCACGGTGGGTTGCTTCCTTAACACCTACAGTGTTGCAACATGGAATGTTACAAAATAGTATGAATGTCTTCAAAATCACACATTCCATTGTTGTGTTTATTTTTTCAACTTCCTGTCTTTTATATTGCATTTGTGTCACAACACCATTAATTAAACTCCTTTTATTTCGATGATAATTTTTTTTGTTTAATCTTTTAATTTCTTTTCCAAGTGGTTAATTGTAGTGTTTATGTTGTTTTACTTTAGTTTCAGCAGTTCTAACTATTGCTTTTGCATCTGCAAGTTGACCAGTCACACAATTTTGGTCATCCCCATTGCTATTACCTGTTATCACCCCCCTGGAATTCCTTTTCATGAGCTTCTACCTTCTATTTCATATATTTTATTTGTAGCTTTGGAGCTCAGTTGCTTCCTCATCAACCCTTAGGACAGCACCATCCATTTTTTTGAGAGAGTTTTGAATGTCTTCAATACTTTTGTGTAGCTTTGTAGCCGCTCTTTTCTTAGATTTGAGGGTGTCTTTCTGATTAAAGAATGCAAATATTTTATGTTTGATAAGTTATTTACAAAAAAATTCCACCTTTTCACATAGGAGTTTCATGTCTCCAGCCAACTGATTCTCTTTTTTCTGCTCTAAGATCTATTTTTTCCTTTTCATTACCATCTATCTTGAATTCTATTTGTTCCATGAAATTCTTAAGTTGAAGAATATTTGACTTCATTTGTTCAACTCCACTTATAGCATCATCTCTCACTTTCATTTCTTGCATAAATTCATATGAAATACAAAATTTATTGACTTTATCCACTTTTACATTGGCATTTTCCCATTGCACTTACTGCACAATGCTCCTTCATCAAGTTGTCAAGTGCAAGAAAATTTGTCAGTTGATACATTATCTATCTTATTCACTTTGGTGTGCCTATTTTCAAATGTTTTTACAGCAGATTCCTTTTTCATTACATAGTTTCTACTACTTGTTGCTCGAGTTCTGCATTTCCATATGCCCATTGTGGATACTGCACACACACCTTCCTCAACTTCTCAATAGAACCAAGTCTCTTTAATCAATACAGTATTTGTCTCATTCACTATGGTTTGCTTCTTTTCAAGTATTTCTATAGCAGATTCATTTGTCATTTCATACATTCTAGTACCTATTGCATCCAATTTTGCATTGTCATTTTCCCATTGCACATACTTCAAATGCTCCTTCTCCAACTTCTCAAGAGCAGGAAGAATCTCTTCAGTCGATACATTATATATCTCATACAGTTTGGTTTGCTTCTTTTCAAGTGTTTTTAGGGATGTTTCCTTATTCATTTCATACATTCTAGTACCTGCTGCCTCTTGAAGTATTAAAAAGATCTCAGGTTCATCAACCCACAATGTTTTCCAACATTAAATTATCAATAGAAAAAATGAGTGTGATGAAAACCTTACAGTACCAATGTAAGAAAAGGAACCTTGAAAATTTACAAAAACTATTACTTATAGTATGAATTGCATTTGGATTTCATCATATCATTAAAATATAGGGAGGTAGGAAAACACAGTCGATTGCGAGTTAGTTTGTTGAGCTTGTACAAAGCTGAAGGGTGGATAATTTAGGGAGTTGCAAACAGGGGATACATAAAAGTAACTATATTTATCTAAGCGGTGACCAACCAATTTTGTTCTTATACATAGAGGGTTTTTCAACACTATGTGGTTTGTAGGTTTCTTAACACACCGTGTTTTCCAACCTTCGATTATACAGACAATATGATTGTTTTCTCAAATCAATAAACTATAGGCATGTTGGAAAACACTGTGGGTTGTATTTTATATATTTTTTCTTGTTGTAAGCTGAAGGGTGGGATTTTTTTTTTTGCTTGATGTTCTTTTGCTGGTCATGTTTAGTTTTGTGTTCACAAATGTTTGACTTCACTAGTTCAAATCTAGTTATAACATCATCTTTCACTTTCTCTACTCAGAAAAATTCATATGCAATACAAAATCTATTGAGTTTATCCACTTCTGCATTATAATTTTCCCATTGCACATATTGTACATGCTCCTTCCTCAACTTCTCAAGAGTGGTAAGAATCTCCTCAGTTAAAAAAATATCTATCTCATTAAGTTTGACCTCCTTGTTTTCAAGCGGATTCCTTTTCAATTTCATAAATTATAGAACCTACTACCTCCATATTTGCATTGTTTCTTTTCCTTTGCACATACTACACATGCTTCTTTTTCAATATATCAAGAGCATAAAGAATCTCTTAAGTCAACACAGTATCTATCTCATTCACTATGGTTTTCAATGCAAATGAGCTTCATAATTTATTGCAATTGTGGTTTATAGTTAAAATTGCTTTTCAAATTCTTCATATGTTTCACAAATAAATGCACAAAAAAAAACATGTTTTAGCCTACATTCATTCAATGCTTTACCGATTCATTTTTTTATCAGCAAATGCAAAGAACATGTTGTTTTCTTTTGAAAATGCTAGCAGCCATAGAAGTAATTACATATTATTATTCACATTACACTTATAGGCTACATATAAAGTTACAAGTTGCACTTCTCATTGTGTTGTTCAACCTGCACTTTTTTAGTTCATGAATTGTCATACATGCTTTTGCTAGCCATGTTAAGTCACCCCAAATGGAAGGCTTGATATCACAACATGCCTGCTCAGGTAAAATAGGTTTGTACACCCCTTATTCTATGAGGTCTTAGTCTTTTTTCATGTGAGGTTGTGATTTTACCTACGGTCTTTATGTCCACTTGGAGGTTCAACTAGACACTATTTTTTCCAACTTGTATTGGTTGACATGATGGTTGATAGGAAAATTTACACATTTATACCTTTCTTGATTCACTCCATTACCGATTCATGATTTTTTCAATAGATGCAAAAAAAGTTTTATTGTTTTGGTGTTGTTGCCTGCAATGGATGCACATTTATTTACATACAAGGTTGTCATAAAAGGTTTTGGTTACGCTCTAACCTTTCCTCTCCATTAACACATACACATGTACCACAACCAATGTATCTTCCCAAAATAATACATCTATTGTTGCAACTATAGAATTAATTACATAGTGTTATGCACATTACACTCATACACGACATACAAAGTTGTAGGTTGAACCACTCATTGTGTGGTTCAACCGTCACTTGTTTATTTCATGAATTGCCAGATGTGCCTTTGTTGCACATGTTAAGTCACCCTAAATGGAAGGTTGAATATCACAACATGCCTCCTCAGGTAAAAGAGGTTTGTACACCCCTTATACTTTGAAATCTTAGTTATATTTACTTGCAGTCTTTATGTCTCCTTAGAGGTTCAACTACACACTATGTTTTCCAACTTGCATTGGCTTTCATCATGGTTGATAACACATTTTACACCTTTCTTCCTTTCCTCATTCTCTACATTATTGATTCATTTTTTTGTCAATAGATGCAACAAACATGTTATCATTTCGTGTTGTTGGCAGCAATGGATGCACTTTCTTTTTACATACAAGGTTTTCATCAAAGGTTTTGGTTTCCCTCTAACCCTTCCTCTCCTTTAACACATACACACGCACCACAACCAACATATCTTCCCAAAATAATAAATCTTTTGTTGCAATTGTAGAAGTTATTACATACTGTTATGCACATTACACTCCTACACCACATACAAAGTTGCAGGTTGAACCACTTATTGTGTGGTTCAACCTTCACTTATTTATTTCATGAATTGCTAGATCTTCTTTTTCTCCTCATGTTAAGTCATTCCAAATGGAAAGATGAATATCACAACATTCCTCCTAAGATAAAAGAGATTTGTACACCCCATATACTCTGAAATCTTAGTTATATTTACATACGGGGTTCAAATTTACTTGCGGTCTTTATGTCCACTTTGACGTTCATCTACACACTATGTTTTCCAACCTACATTGGCTTACATCATGGTTTATAGGAAATTTTACACCTTTCTTCCTTTCCTCATTCTTTGTATTACTGATTCATTTTTTTGTCAACAGATGCAACAAACATGTTATCATTTTGGCATTGCTCGCAGCAATGGATGCACTTTTTTTTTACATACAAGGTTGTAATCAAAGGTTTTGGTTTCCCTCTAACCCTTCCTCTCCTTTAACACATACAAAATAACCACAACCAACATATCTTCCCAAAATAATACATCTATTGTTGCAATTGTAGAAGTAATTACATATCGTTATGCACGCTACACTCCTACACCACATACAAAGTTGCAAGTTGAACCACTCATCGTTAGGTTCAACCTTCACTTATTTATTTCATGAATTGCTAGATCTACTTTTTCTCCTCATGTTAAGTCATTCCAAACAGAAGGTTGAATATCACAACATGCCTCCTCAGGTAAAAGAGGTTTGTACACCCCATATACTCTGAAATCTTAGTTATATTTACATGCGAGGTTGTGAATTTACTTGCGATCTTTATGTTCACTTGGACATTCATCTACACTCTGTGTTTTCCAACCTAGATTGAATTACATCATGGTTGATAGGACATTTTACACCTTTCTATCTTTCCTCATTCTTTGCATTACTGATTTATTTTTTTGTCAATAGATGCAACAAACATGTTATCATTTGTCACGACCCCTATTTTCAATAAGTAATAATACTATTTTAAGTTCGTACTTTATTTTGTTTTATTAAATTAATTAGTAGTGAATAAAAGTGTAAGGAAATAAAATAAATAGTTATTATTTTTAATTAAAGATTTTATTAAATTTGGAATAATTATTTTTCAATTGAATGATATTGTTTAAATGAATATTTAATTTACAATTAAAAAGGAATTTCTTTATTATCTACCAAGGGTAAATATTCACCCTGAAAATGAAATATTTTCAAGATTTGGTTATTTTTATTTTAAAGATTCGATTATTAAAAAAATAAGAATTTGGGGAAAGAAATCTGGAAGGTGGGGAAAAAGATAACAGAAAATGGGAGACACACCACCCAATCCCTTCTTATGCCACCACCTCAATTGCAGCCTTCAGAAGTTCTCTCAACTCACTTCCTCTGAATTACAGTCACAATCATAATCATAATCCCATTAACAATCCCAATAACAAGGACAATAAGTGGAATCCTTCTACAAAATGTGAATACAGAGAAAGATGTGAGGGAGCCATGGTGAGCCTGGAGCAACCTATCAAAATTTCCAATGACAATACCAATACCCTTAATGATAATGCCTCTTCCCCTTCTCGTCTCTTCTCATAACGCAAAATAAAAGAAACCGAGTGCAATGTTTGCTCACTTAGTTAGCGAAAGAGCAGGCATAGGAATGGAAATGGTTGTGCTAGACAACTTCAAGATAAAGAAGCCTCAAAAGTACGACATCGCTGTTTATGGATTTGGAGCATTATTTCTTCACAAGAACACTAGATCAAGAAGTTTGAGATTAGAGGTGTGTTCAAAAAATTTATTCAACATATGCAAGTCAAAGAAGTTCAGGTATTTATGGTTTTACTATGATTTGAAATGTCTAATCTTAAATGGGGTAAAACACTCAACCCTTAATCAGAATTTTCAATCTCTCAGGCTGTACATTCTTTCTTTCCTCTGTTTTCTTTTAGTGATTTATATTAAATTTGTAATTCAAGGGACAATACATTGGCTATAGAATGTGATATATTTGAAAAAGAAAGATAAAGCTGAACAATATAGGAATTGCTTAGCCAAATATGATTTTATTTCAACTAAGACTATCTACAATAAAGGCAATATTTGTACAAGACATGTATTCTTTGAACTTAAATTCTTGATTAAAGTTCATCTAAATTATAGCTTTTTGATACATAAGCCAAAGGTTACAAAATACTAAATTAGGGGTTCTTTGTGAGAATTGAAACGCCACCTGCTTGATGGTGACTATAATCCTTGTTGGAGGTTAGTAAGGACGAGCTTTCTAGAAAATAGAACTAGTTTTAGTGCCTTAATGAAATTTTTCTCAATTCACAAGGGCATTTGGACAAACTGCCTTAGAAAATTCCTCTTTGAAGGGGCCTCAAAGCTGCAAAATAGGAAAATGTAGAAAATTCTGCTTGTACATTACTCTTTACACTTTCCTTTAAATTCGATAGTCTCCGGGAATATATTTAATAATCTTTGTTGTGGTATTTGGATTGAGAACTTTCTCCTGCAAACTAGTAGAACAATAAAATGTGAGGATATTTGATTCCCCTTGCGTCATGACTATAGTCTTAGGGAAAAACTCTAACCTGAAGTTGATGTTTGTTTGTTCCTTTGAAGAGCTTCACTTTCCTTCCTAACTCCCACCGCTAGCATGATAGTTGCTTATGACTTGGTGCACCATTCTCTGTTTAACTTCCTTCATGTATATCTTAGCCAATCTAACCCAAATCTGGTACCTTGAGTGGCGACACCTTTGTGGTTATAAAGGTAAATTGTCATAGTTTTTCACATTGCACTCTTAAGGATTTGATAGGGATATATCCGCTAGGAAGCCAAGTGAGAACATAAGCCTAGCCTAAATTGAAAGGTGTTAACCTCAGGCAAGTGGTTCGTTAAGGCCACACGTAACGCGTGTTATGCTTGTGCTTTTAGCACTAATCGTTATCTTAAATGTGAATTCCATGCTTATTGAACGAAAACTTCTCCCTCGCGGCTCTATAATCTCTTTGTGCTTGATGCTTGTTGTTGTTGGATACATTTATGGGTGTAATGATATATGTATATCTTCATATTTCTTCTACCCTTCACTATAATTATTTATATTAATATATTCATACGTGAGTTACTAATAACTACGAGGATATAGATGTTTTATTTTATTAAGACACTTGGTTAAATGAAAACTATAACACAAATAAATATACACCTCAATATATATATACATGTATATACAAATATATATATATATACATATATATATACATATATATATACATATATATATATACATATATATATATACATATATATTTATATACATATATATTTATATATACATATATATATATATATATATGTATATATATATATATGCTTATAATTGGAATGAAATATTTTAGAGTGAAGGTTGTTTTATATGTTTGTGTGTGTGTGTCTTGAGTTATTACCATATAATGACATTAGCTTGAAGAATAAATGTGAATTATTTCAACAATTGAACTATTTTGATAGTTAATTAAATGGTTAAAGGAAGATTAATTCACCTTCTATGTAAGAGATTAATGAGATCGGCATAGAAATGTTGCTGATTAGATTAATAAATAATCTTGTAACCGTTATGAATGAAACTAAGATGGATTTAGCTATGAGGTTTGATTGGTTAGATACATGGAATAATATATTGTTCTTTTTAAGGAAAATACTTGAAAATGTAATGGCTACATTGTAAATTTACCTTGCATGCTTTGTTTTTGACCTTGAATTGAGTTATTGTATAATGAAAATGGGATATTTATTCTCATAATTTATCTCTAGTTTATATATGTACTCTTTTATAGTTTTATTCTCCTATTTTAGAGACTTCTATGAATCAATGAGTTTTGAAGTAAACACTTTTGCTATAAATGCATAGGCATGTGTACATTCTAGCAAGTTCAGGATCACCATCAGGTAGCTTTTTGTGATTGATTATGTTTGTCAGTGTGCTTGTGTGATATTGGAGAGGTTAATGAAAGTGGAATTGTCTTATTTGCAAATACATGGGAGCTATTCATGAACGTGTTGGCTTTACCATAATTTCTTATGCAAGGCTGATGCATTGGTGGAACTTGAGAATATTACTTGTACTCTTATGTAACTTGTAAAGGAACTTCAATAGTTTCCTTGTGGGATAGAATTATGTAATGAGTGGTCATGTCAATAAGACAGTATGATCATTACCAGTGAGGCATCTTTTGACCATTGAGAATTTGTAGCCAGTAAGGCACTACCAGAAAAGAATTTCATTAAGCCAGTGAGGCACTTATATGATTGGTTTTTCATCCCTACGGGGGTTTTCCACTCATGAAAATCTTTGAGTTATGGTTTCTTTGTGGATGCACTTATGATTTTTGTTATTTCCTTAATTTGTATTACAGTATTTGAACTTGCATGTATTCTTGAGATGATAACTCATGTGTAAGCCTACATGGCTAAATTTAATGAAGGCATGACCTTGTTTTAATGTACATTGATTCATTGATGTATGTTTTCTTTTTCCATTTGATTTTAATGATGAAAGTAGATTGAGGAACTTAGGGAAATAATGTGCATATGTGTTTTTTTTGTGACATTACATCATTTTGGCATTGCTGGAAATAATGGATGCACTTTTTTTTACATACAAAGTTGTCATCAAAGGTTTTGGTTTCCCTCTAACCATTCCTCTCCTTTAACACATACACACACACACCACAACCAACATATCTTCCCAAAATAATACATTTGTTGTTGCAATTGTAGAAGTAATTACATACTGTTATGCACATTACACTCCTATGACACATAAAAAGTTGTAGGTTGAACCACTCATCGTGTGGTTCAACCTTCACTTGTTTATTTTATGAATTGTTAGATGTGCTTTTGCTCCTCATGTTAAGCACACCAAATGGAAGGCTGAATATCACAACATTCCTCCTCAGGTAAAAGAGGTTTGTACACCCCATATACTTTTAAATCTTATTTATATTTACATGTGGGGTTGTAAATTTACTTGCAGTCTTTATGTTAGCTTGGAGGTTCAACTACACATTGTGTTTTCCAACCTTCATTGGCTGACATCATGGTTGATAGGAAATTTTACACCTTTCTTCCTTTCCTCATTCTCTCCATTACTGGTTCATTTTTTTTCAATAGATGCAACAAACATGTTATCATTTTGACATTCCTGGCAGCAATGGATGCACTTTTTTTTTTTACATACAAGGTTGTCATAAAAGGTTGTGGTTTCCCTCTAACCATTCCTCTCCTTTAACACATATACACACACCACAACCAAGAGATATTCCTAAATAATACATCTGTTGTTGCAATTGTAGAAGTAATTACATACTATTATGCATGTTACACTCATATGGCACATACAAAGTTGCAGGTTGAACCACTCATCATATGGTTCAACCTTCACTTGTTTATTTCATGAATTGCTAGATGTGCTTTTTCTTTTCATGTTAAGTCATGCCAAATGGAAGGTTGAATATCACAACATGCATCCTCAGGTAAAAGAGGTTTGTACACCTCATATACTCTGAAATCTTAGTTATATTTACATGCAGGGTTACAAATTTACTTGTGGTCTTTATGTCCACTTAGACGTTCATCTACATATATTTTTTTCCAACTTGCATTGGCTTACATAATGGTTGATAGGACATGCACTTTTTTTTTACATAGAAGGTTGTCATCAAAGGTTTTGGTTGTCATTTTGTGTTGTCGTTGTCTATGTTCACTTGTACATTGAGATAGACATTTTATTTACATTCAGTGAATAATTTCTTTCTTTTTATTGACACAATCCACTCTAATTTTAATTTTTCATCCAATTCCATCCTTTCTAGAATAGGGAGAGGTTTGAAATAGAATAAGGAAGATGAGTTGGAGGTGCAAGATGTACAAGATGGAGGCTCTCCTTTTTCCTCTTCCAATTTGCAGTGGACTCCTATTTGCATCAAGAAGGATGGAGTCCTTGACCTTGTCACAATAATTCCTTGTACGAGACTTGATGATTTCATTTGTAGTGAAATGTCCATTGAAGGTTTTGAAACTAAATTTTTGGACAAGAAAAAAAGATAGTATACCATCATGCGTCTCGTCGACGATAAAAATATGGAAGAACAATTTGGTATCATAGGTTTCTATCTTTCAACATTCATTTATATGGTCCAATGATATTTTACTCTCTCTTGCTTCAAGATGATGAGATGATGCCTTCTTCATAGCTATTGGTGTCAATACGATAATATAGACCTCAAAGACCAACCTCCACCAGATAAGAAACAACATAAGACATTTATACAAATGTGAGTTTGTAAATGCCACTTCATTGTAAAGGTTATGCATGGAAGACTTGATGTTGCCTATATTATCTACAAAGAAATGTTGCACGTCGATAAAAAAGGTGATTTTTTCCATGGAATTGATGACACAAGTGGAGATAGGCGTTCTATGTTTTTCACTAATCTATCCACAAAATACAAAAGCTATATTGAAAGCCTTTTACTCATGGATGTCAGTGTCAATGCAATAATGGATAAACACATAAACGAACCTATCTTATTTGGAATGATGTTAAACATAGATCAATTCCTTACAAGAAAAGATGTAATGAATGCTTGGAAAAAGGTGTGTTCTATTCACACACAAAAACACATAGTCGGTTCGACAAGTATCCTAATGTGGAATGGAGAGAACATTGACAACTTCTTCTACTTTCAATGGCCCCATGGGAATGATACACCTTTCATTATCGAGGTTCAAACTCCATGGATACTGTATAGGATGGTTCACCAATCGCACAATTCAGTCATCTCAATGGATTCCATGTTTTCCACTAACAAATATGAGGTGAGGCCTTACAAACATTGAAAAATAGTTCTTTTTCTTTTTAATGATCTTACTGGCTATAAAATTGACAATGCTCACGCTGACTTGTTATGTCTATAGTTTCTATTATATACTTTGCATGTTTTTGATGAGAAAAAAAGTGGTGTGCCCATTGCATGGGTAATCTCCTCATGAAACAAGATTGAGGACATATCTATGTGGCTACGTGTATTGCATGCCTATGGAAGAAGAGACAAAAATGATTGGAGAATCAATGTATTTTTGACTGATGATGTGACTGCAAAAATCCAAGCCATACAATATGTGCATCTCTTTGTTCATTTGCGTACCTTTCTCATTTTCTATTTATTTTCAATGCCACTTTGTCATGCAGATGAGCGGTAAACAATATTGTTTGTATTGTCTATTAGGGTTGTCTTTCAATATTGTGTGCTTCTATGCATTTGGCATGTTAAAAGGGATTGGTTGAAGAATGTATATAAGTACATAGCCAAGGAAAGGGAAATGGACATCTTCTATAGGCTTGGCATGATCATGATGGAAATTGGTGATAGTGCTAGATATGAGGTCTTATCTTCCACAAAAATTGGGTGGACATTTAGCGATCTCTTGATGTGGTGCAAACTTCTTGTTAAAAAATGAGTTGTTGATGCAAATTCCTGTCATGGGGTCAGAGTTTACACCCATGCGACACTACCAATGTAGCTCAACTCACCCCAAGAGGCCATGGGGAGCTCACATCATAGACTATGCCTTCCCCCAAAATAATGAAGTATTTTAAATTTTGCAGCAATGGAGCAATGCTCACCCTTGTTGACATAGAGCAGTTACCTTGATTCATCCTTGACCTAGTTAGGAGAACAAGAACCCTACCAACACCGTACTTGAGGTCTCAAAGAAATCCGTTACTAGGAAACAACCTACATATGCACAATCATTATATTTCAAAGTCTTGTGTAGTTTTAAAATCAACTCACCTATCCACGACTCGCCTTAGTGCTTGAAATGTCTTCCTAAGACCTCATCACAACACAATTTTAAGACCAAGTGCATCCCCATCCTAGATGGGCACTGCTCTACTGCATAGCTCCTTCCAAGAGCTTGGTCTCTCCCAACAA
This sequence comes from Sequoia sempervirens, assembly GCA_007258455.2. Taxonomy (NCBI): domain Eukaryota; kingdom Viridiplantae; phylum Streptophyta; class Pinopsida; order Cupressales; family Cupressaceae; genus Sequoia; species Sequoia sempervirens. Next base: position 261,739,086 of record VDFB02193867.1, on the reverse strand, counting down.
GACCCCAAACCTTCTGTTCCTAGACCATAGTCACAATCTGTCACAACTATCACAGGTTCATTGTGCCTCGAGTTGGAACACCCAACTCCACTACAACTCAGAACTATAGAGTCATGCTTCACATGACCCAATGCAATCCCAGATTACATAATGTACTCACTAATATCATACCTCAGAATAGCATAGTGCAACCCTCCAAGAGAGCACTCAACAACAAAATTCAAGTTGGCTAGTTCCCTCCTAACCTCACCATGAAGACACATTACAAAAAAACCCATACTGAGCATTCCTTGGAATACAACACCCTGGAACTTGATCTTGAGCCCAACTCTCATGTACTGAGATTCAACTTGGCTTCACAATGTCATGCTAAAATTGGATAATGAGGTGTCCACTAAGGAGCTGCACTCAATTTACCCAAAACTCAACAAAACTCTAATCCACCATCACTAGATTCTCAATCCACACTTAGGAATCATTGATGCATTAAGAAGCCACTCCTCAAGATATGAAATCTTAGAAGCCACTTCTCAAGATATCCAAACCTTAGAAGTCACTCCTCAAGATATCAGATCTTGAGTACCTCTTAGCTCATGCCACATCGATGCCTTCTTGAATATATGCAATCATAAGATCATTCCCAGCCATGCAAAATACTTATTCTGGATGATGGCCTCGGCTTGCACCACTATACTAGACTCACATCCAAGCAAGATACAACTTCCTTGACACTCTAGATCCAACTAAGCTCAATCTACGCTTTTCTAACTTAGATCATAATTATCCACAGTAATGCTTTCCTTTACAATGTGTGTGTCCTCTTAATACTGAATAGGGCATACATTTTATAGAGCTGATGGATCACTACGAAGAGTGCTTCGAGTGGGATAGTGTTTGGGACTAAGGAAACACAAATCATCCAAGCACATTACATGGTGCAAAGATTTCAGTACTCCACGGGAGCCCCATCTCTTGCATTAGCCACACATTTAACTTGGAATGCATCCTTCAAGCCATGGATCACGAACTCGCCACACCTCAATACAAAATGGAACACACAACCAACAAGGAAAATTGGATCACACAATTTTAATTTCACCAACGGCTCCCTTTGAGTTGACTAAGTCATTACACACTCAGCTCATTCCATGGGACTAGGATTGCGTACTTTATTGATCGTGTCAAGCTCAACAACATGGAGGATTTTTCGGAAGGAAATATTCCCTTACATTCTCCCCCACTCAAATTAGGTGTCACCCTCGATGCTGACATAATGAAATTTCAGATCCATCTTGTAGAGAATCCTCTCCCTTATTTCATCCGCTTTCTTGCCACTGCAACTGTGCTCAATTTCCTAAATTAACACTCTGTCACCCCACACACAAGAGTCAATTTCATGACTTGTTCCAAATGAGTCCCTTAAAGAATCTTCCAACTCAAATTCCATCTCAAGCTATTTGGAGTTGAGCCCAAGAATAATCCTTCACCAAGTTCCACTCATGAAGCAATGTACCTTCAAGCTCTCTACTTGAAATACTGGGATTTTATCTCTACAAGTAGTGAAATCCATGGGATCGACTTTACTATAGGAATATGCACCAATGCAACACTAAGAGATCTACAACATCCCTAGTCGTAGCACAAAACCTTACTTAGTAAGCTTCTTTTTTAAATTCTCGACTCATGCACCAACATACACAGTTTCAGCAAAGTCATGACTCAATGTTGTACTTCCTGTGCATGGTTAAAACTAGGAAAACTGTGGTCTACACCAACCTTGGCATATCCTTAGAATCCATTAAAAAATGCACTAGGAAAATTGACTATTTGTATTACACACTTGTGTATAAAATGGAACCATCTTATAGGAAAAAGGAAAAGTTGCAACATTATAGTTTTTTGATGAACTATAAGTTTTTAAATATGCAATCTAGTTTGGAGCAGGCCAAGGAAACTCTAGATGATCATTGCATTCTAGATGAAACACATCCTGGATGGTACTAGGTGAAAATTCAAAGTAGGTCTAACCACTACCTTGTTCGGAAATGTGGAGAGCACCTTTTTGTTTGTGAGTGCCCTAGGAGTTTGTAGGGGAACACTTGCAAACATGTCCTTAAGTTTGTTGACTTGATCAAAAGATCATCTACCATTCAAGGGGTCCACGGTAAGTGAATTTCAATTCAAAGTGCATTACTTTATGGGAGACAATTGTGTTTTGCATTTTCTACTGCCTAATACAAGTTTTTTCTATTTGGTCATTTAGATGGGGGAGGTTAACCAATTGATAGAGGGACAAATTTGAAGGAGACATTATCACAGGGGGGCATCGAAGAAAACAATTGTAATATTCTCACGCCTACACAAGCTCCTTCTATCACTCATGCATATGGTGAACATTTGCTAAAAATGTCTATTTGGAATGACAAAAATGAAATCTTGAACAAAGTGATGCATACACCGTCCCAGTGTCTAGAACAAGTGCAATCATATGCACAGTGCGTCGAGAGGTTTCTATAGGACCTACAACAATCAAATACATTACCATTTGAATTCATTCCTGATCTTGATGAAGCTGCAACTAGCACCATTTGCATGCATCCATGGTTTAGTGCAAGCAAGGATTGTCCCCGACATGCAACCTGTCATACGAAGCATGCTACACAATAGTCAGATCACCAAAATCCTTAGTGGGACTCCTTTCCCTTCTCCACAAACAATAGCTTCAATATGAATGCCAATATGCAATGTGAGACTTCAGGTGCAATTGCTATGGATGGGGAAAAGGATACAACATCTAATATAGGTGACTATGAAAAAACCCGTTTCAATTTCTATATTGTAATGGGAAATGGTATTGCAGATTTCTTTTCCTAGTATGTGCTTCTAGCATGTCATAAACTTTTTGATTTCTTTTTTGGTCTTTTTTGTTTGCTTCAGCATTCCAATCTGGGGAAAGGAGTCCTTGCTAGCGATTTTCTTTCACGAGTGTAAACCCAATGGAAGGTATGGTTCCAATTTAATAACTATGCATAGGTAAGTCCAATTTTTTGGTATGACATTATGTAATACCATGCTTCCTTATAAAATATTGGCTACACTGACATGTTGATGTCGGCCAATGTGCATTCACTCTACTGCTTCTTCAAGAGTTACTAAGGATTGCACAAGCATACTTCAGTGAACCTTGGTCTGTAGGTAAGCATGTCGTCTTTTCTAAAAGTCATTCATAGAAGTCATCTACAATTTTGACATCAAACTTTCCTATCTCCTTCGAACTCATTCTGTTTTTGTTCACTTCTTTTCAAGTGCTTGTACAATAGATTCCTTTTTGATTTCATGCATTCTAGTACTTGCTGCTCCATTTGTGCATTTCCATTTTCCCATTGCACATACTACACGTGGTCCTTCCTCAACCCATGAAGAGAAAGAAGAATCTATTCAATCAAAACTTTATCTATCTCTTTCAAACTGCTCGCTTCTTAAGTGTTCTCATAGCAGTCCCCTTCTTGATTTCAGGCATTCTAGTACATCCTGATCCACTTGTGTGTTTCCATATATCCATTGTGCAAAAAATATTCTCATATTATTTGCAGTGCTGGAAAAAACACTGTCCCATGTCAGTTAGTTTATTCTAAAATGTTTTTTGTATCGTTGCGACCAAGAATGTTATGAATTCCACTTTCTAAATGTTTTGGTACAGTCAAAATTCCATTTAAATTTCTTCATCTGATTGGAACAAATAAAATGTTCGCATTGTTTGCTTTTGGAAAACACAAAGTCCAAATGTCACTTAGTTCATTATGAAAAGTTTTGTTTTGTTATGGAGAAGGCCATAATCAAGTCCACTTTCAATTTTTTGAGCAACTATTTGGTATAGTAAAAAAAGGAATTTCACATTCTCAATTTGATTTGAACAAATAAAATGGTCATAGTGTTTGCACTACTAGAAAACACACTGTCCCATGTTAGTTTGTCCCTTATGAAAAGTTTTGTTTCGTTACCATTGTGAAAATAATGAAGACCACTTTCAATTTTTTGAATGTGATCCAGGTGGATCCAAAATACCTAAAAATTTCATAGTCTCAGAATTCATCTAAATTGACATCATTGGAAAGAGCTTGCTGACACGATCCTGATGCAACTTGAACAAGCTCAAAATGAGTCTGAATGCAGAAGTTATGTGCAGTCAAAGGTTTGGTCAAATAGGTGAATTAGGTGGTCAAAAGGGGTAAAAAAATTGATCTCAAATCCAAGTAAAAACATCATCATGTTGAAGGGCTCATGAATACAATTCTGATGCCTTTTGAATCACGTCAAACAGAGTCCGTATGAGCAAGATAAAGCTAGTCAAAGTTTTGGTCAAACTTAGTCAAAATGATGATGTCAGCATGTGATGTGGCAGGTGGTGATGTGGCAGAAGTAGTGAGTTGGCACTGACATGGTGGAAAAAAAAATGGATTAAATCATATTGTTAAAGAAAATATTTCTTAAAAATTAAAAGAAAAGGGGAGGATTTGGTGGGATTTTATCCCTTAAAATCCTCTTGCCTTGCCCATAAAACAAGGAGAGAAATTTTTTCATAAACTCATATTTCAACAATTAACCCCTTTAAGCCCAAATTATAAGGGGCTTAAATAAGAACTAAAATAATTCATAAAGATTATTAAAGGAATAAATCCCGAAAGGATTAAAGGCTTGAATTATAAGCCATTCTTTTAAAAAGGATTTTATTATCCAAAATTATAATGGCTCATAATTAGAGGGGTTCATTTTTTTATTGTATGGCTTAGAATTATAAAATCCAAATGGGGATTTATTTTTGAAGATTTGTAAACGGGATATTAGTGATTTTATTGTAAAAGGGGGAATTATGAGGATTATGGAGATTTGTAAAAATCATATGATGAAAAAACGGGAGATATGCAATATTTGCAAAATAATATGGTTAAAGCCATATTAGCAAATAAATTTGTATAAAAAGGGGTCTTAGTTTCTTGTAAAGGGAGTAGAATTTTCTGGGAGAAAATTGTAACAGAGAGAATTAGTGAAGTTCATTTTGGAGAAATAATTCTTTGGAGGAGAATATTGTAAGCATGAAGGCCTTTTGAGTGTCTTCAAGTGTTGAGAGGAGATTGTGAGAAATTTTATGTAGGTTTTGGAGCTTGGATATTGTAACAAAGTAATGTTGGAATTGTGTGCCTAAATCCCACAGGCTGAAACTTTTTTTGAGCAATTTCGGTGAGACTGAGGAGATGTCTGGCCGATCTGCTAGTTGATCTTGGACTGTTGCTGCGATCTCCTGAATGTCTTGGCGATCAGCATCTGAAACCTTCGGCATAACCTTGGACTGTAGAATGATGTCTCGGCGACAATAGGAAGTCTAATCGATATCCGTGAGACCGTTCATCTGTCTGGCTAATGTGATAATCGGCATGACTTGCTCCTATCGATATGAAGTCTTGGCGACTGGGAGATGTCTGGCCGACAGGTTGGTGTCTAGCAGATGTTGGGGAGACCTATGGAGAAAGAAGTCTTTGGTGTAACACGTGTTTTGGTATGTAGTCTTACTGAATGTGTGAAGTCTTGCTGATAGTTATATACTTGGAGTCATCGAGGTGACTTGAACTCTCGGGAAGATCTCTTCATGACTAGTGGTATGTCTCATCGACGGTTTACACTCGGGGTAACACAAAGACCTCGGTGTGAACTCTTGGCAACATGGAGATGTCTTGCCGATAGTCATACATATGGAGTCATCGGGGTAACGAAAGGGGTTCACTATGACCTCTTAGCGACAGTGGTAAGTCTGGCCAACAAAGCCACATGTGATCAGGTGTTTTCGGTGAGACTCCTAGTGAATGGAGTCATCAGAGAAACACAAGGACTTCGGTATGAAGTCTCAGCGAATGTGGAATGTCTGGCCGATGGTTGGACTCTTTGGTAAGACATGGTTGCTCGATGTGAGGTCTTGGTGAAAGAAGAATATCTTGCTGACTCCGTATGACATGGTGTGCTTGGTGTGATGTCTTTGCAAAAGATGAATGTCTTGCTGACTATCAAGCACTTCGGTGTAACTTGAAGACTTCGGTATGAAGTCTTGGTGAAGAGCGATAGTCTTGCCAACTGATGAACTCTTTGGAATACCTTGTGATCTTTAGTGTGAGGTCTTGGCGACATGGTGAAATCTCAACGATAGCTTTCTGGACTCGATGTAACCTCTTTTCGATGGGGACAACTCTTGGCGATATCGAATGCTTGCTGTGTTGGCATCGAGGAGACATGGTTAGTGTCTCACCGACATGCCAACATAAGTTGAATGCCCTTAACCGTTTGAAGAACTATCCTACGTGATGTGACATGGACATATTATCTTCCATGCAAGGAAGTGGAAACATCAAACATGTGAGCTAGATGATTCAATCTTTGTGATCCGACAGTTGGAATCAAACCGTTTCATAGAGGCTGTTGAGAACGAATGTATATATGTATGCATTGGACGTTCTGTACAACATGTTGAAGAGCCAGAGAGAACAAGAGAAGAAGAGAGAGAGCTGAGTGGCTGGCTGAAAGGCCAACGCCATGAGGCCAAAGCAGAGGAAGAGAGTGGCAGGGTTTTGCTGCTGGAATCTCTCTTGACCATGAATGCCATGGTTGACCTCTCATGTTGAGTTTGCTACCAGTTGTATCCAGAATGAATAAGATGTAATCTCTTAAAAGGCTATGAGCCTGAAATTGTATTGTAACCATTTGTTGCTGAATAATACAATGGATTGATCTTTGGAGTGTGGGGTTTTTTATCCGAAAGGATTTTCCCCATGTAAATCTGTTTGTTCTGGTTTCTGTCTCATCTTTCATGTCTGTTTGGTTCTTGTTGTAGAATCTGTTAATGCATGTTGTTGAAGTTACATGTGCTTCTCTCAGAAGGATCAATGTGGGAAATAAACTGTCTGTTTCCGCTTTAGGACATAGTTATACGTGTCTTTGAGACAACCTAATTAAAATGAAAGTTACCGAAGGCACTACTATTATGGAGGTTTCTTTGAGATGCCCCCTCTATTATTCCTTACAAGTGGTATCAGATCCATCTTTTGGTTGCTCATTCTAGGTATTTCTCCTATGAGGATTTCTTAGCTTGTTTGGCTGGAGGAAATCTAAAGGAATCATTTGATGTATTGATCCTTTGGTGAGTGGAAGTCTTGTGTTATTTAGAGACAACACGCAGCTTGAAGGATGGTGGAGATGGAGAAGGGAGTTGATCATGTTGTTTTGTTGTGATCTATACCTCCTAGATGGTAGCGGTATAACCTTGGTGTATGAGGTGGATTTTCTTTTCTCCATGGTTGTGTAGCAGTAAAGCTTTCATATTGGGTGTCTATGAAAGAGGCTCCTTGATGATATGGAGAAGCCTAGGTTGTTTCTCAGCCATGGAAGAGAGTGATTATGCTAGGTGGTGTTCCTGGTGTTGGAAGGAATGGTTTCCTGTTAACCTCAAATACATAAAGGCTATGGAGTTAATCATTAGATGATTTGCAAGCTTTTGAAATAGCCTTTCTCTTTCTCGGATGCATGTACATGTTGGTGGTTTAGATTTGGCCTGAAAGGGGCCTGGATTTTCTGAACCGTTGTTTTCTTTTAAGGATGCTTTGTACTTGCATGGCTTTGTGGTTTTACAGGTTTTACACGGTTAAGAAAAACTTGTGATTATGTGGAGTTGTTGTTAAGCTATTGTCTAGACCCTAGCTTTTGGGGTGTTACTGGATGGGATAGTTGCAGTTCTGCATGCATGCTTTGTGCATGGTTTGAGAAGGTGTGATTTCTTCTCTGCATGGGAGTGTTGGTACATGTTTTTTCACTCAGCATTCTTGTGGGCTCCTTGATTATGGTGCTCGTTGTGGATTTGATTGGAAAATCAGATCTGGTGTGATCTGGTGGTTGAGTCATGTTGTTTACATGGTTATTGTCTTTGAAATCTCAGTGTTATAGTTTCCAATGCGATGATAGGTTTGCATGTTTGATGTTTGTTATCTACGAGTTATGCGGTTGGTGGACTAGCTACCCATTGGTTGTAGTGAGATAACTTGGATGTGGACTGTCTTTATCCACAAGGTTGATTCTTTGCATGTGCAGACTTGTTAGCTGGCCCTGTATGTGGTCACTTGTGCATTAGTGTGACTGCTTTGAGATGAGAGGATTGATATTTTTTGAGTACCTCAATAGTCAGTTATGGAAACCTAAAGCAAGTGGTCATGATGCTTGAAGAGCTCAGATGTCACATTTCAGAGGGAGCTTTAGCAGTGACTGTGGGTTCATCACATGGTGGTGAATGGTCTTCTTTAGTGTTGCAGATGTTCAAGGGGGAGCTTTTAGATCCTGTTATTGTAGAAGGGTTCTTTCACATTTTCATGGACACTATTTGAAGATGTGCAACATCTTGGATCCATGGAGGATGCTTGGAGTCTTTGGCTAAGGTGTTGGTGGTGCTTGACAGGTGATGTTGGTTTTGAGTTTGTTTGCTTTATGCCATGTATACTCTTGTGCATTGGAGTTTTGGCATTGTGCATTGTATTTAAGACCATGGTGAAGTCACTTGAAGCATGGTATCTCCTAAGAGGATATGTAGATCATGGTGTCATGATAAGTTCCTGATTTAGCTGATTAGAGCTTTGACAATGGTCTGGTAATTCTTTGTGTATTGGGTGCTTTGATTATTTGCTTGATACTTTGTGATAGTGTAGTATTGCAGTTGAAGTTTTGCATGAGATAATCAATTGTTAGTACTCATGGATACATGGAGAATAAGGTGAGGCTGTCTTTCTCTTATGAGAGAGGTGTTGTTGATTGGTATTCTTGATGAAGTTTTTTAGCAAAAAGTCTAAGAAGCCTACACCTTGGTTGAACGTGAGTTCAATAAGAGACCTATTAGGAGATTGCTCTTGGATTAGTCATGATGACTTGTATATCTTGAAGGAGTACTCTCGTTCCCACTCTTGCTCTACTCGATAGTTTATATGAGAGGTATTTGGCCCATTATATTTTTCAAATGTGTTTTATGTTCACTTTCATGATATGGATCTTGAGTTTTATGGGTTATGGAGGATTCATAGTGAAAGTTGTATAGCTTGTTTATCTCCTTGAGCTTTTGTGTTTTACTAATGAGAATTGGTAGGAGATGATGTATGGGCTAATTTCCTGAAATGAGGAATGAAGTAGCTTGATTTTCTTTTGGGATGAGAAGGAGATCATTCTTGACACACCTGGCTATTCAAAGTGAATGTAGGAGGATGTTCTACAAGAAGATGATCTGCATAGTTTCTCTCTATGGCCGTGAAGGTTTGTGGTGAGAGAAATGTTTCCTGTAATAGTTTGTTGTAGGTTGTGCATGTCATTGTGGATATTTCCTTGGTACTACATGGTTACATTTTCTATGTGTTGTAATTGGTAGACTTGTGATGTCTTTGGATTATTGGGACATTGGGAGTTCCTATTGTGTTTTGTCTTCTTCGACTGGTTAGCACTTGGAGCTTGCATTCACTGTTGATGGGTTGGTTTTGGAGCAGCATGAGTTTACTAATGCTTATAACTTTAAGGTATGAGAGATTGGATGGAATAGCATGAGCTGTGGGTGCTATTTTTAGTCACGTGGGTTTATTAGTTGGATGGAAGCAGTCAATTTGATTGTTGTTCTAACTGGTGTTGTTTATCTTGTTTCTGGAGAATGTCTTCACTGTTGTGTTCTGTTTAAAGCTTTGAAGTTGATATTACTTCTCTATAGCTTTTGAGCACAGTGAATTGGTAGCAGTATCTTGTTGGTGATATCACTGAGATCTTTTTCTTATGTTCATTGGAATGGTGCTTATTCACCTTGGCTTGTATCTTTCTTCCTCAGGTGGCATGTTGGAAGATGACAGGATTGTTGCCTGAATGGTGGACATCTTCGATGTTGGAGTAGAATTCTTGATGGAGCATGAGAACATGTTTGAGGTCTATGTGGTTTCTTGGAAGGCTATGATTGAATGCTTTGTTGGACAGTGAGTTGCAGTTGGATGCCTGGTCTTTGTTGCATATTGTCCTGTGGACTGTTATCTGTGGAATCTTGTTGATTGGGTGTCTTGAGTATTGCGGGGTCTGAACTAGTGGAGCTAGTGTGATCTTAGTTTATGTTTTCTTTGGAGGTGCCTATGTGATCTTCGTCAAGTGGGGGATTGTTGGAATTTTGTGCCTCAATCCCACAGGCTGAAACTTTTTGTGAGCAATTTCGGTGAGACTGAGGAGATGTCTGGCCAATATGCTAGTTGATCTTGGACTGTCGCTGTGACCTCCTGAATGTCTTGGCGATCGACATCTGAAACCTTCGGCGTAACCTTGGACTGTCAGGATGATGTCTCGGTGACGATAGGAAGTCTTGCCGATATCGGCAAAACCTTTGGTCTGTTTGGCCTATGTGATAATCAGCATGACTTGCTCCTATCGATATGAAGTCTTGGCAACTGGGAGATGTCTGGCCGACAGGTTGGTGTCTAGTGGATGTCGGGGAGAACTATGGCGAAAGAAGTCTTTGGTGTAACACATGTGTTTCAATATGTAATCTTACCGAATGTGTGAAGTCTTGCCGACAGTTATCTACTTGGAGTTGTCGGGGTGACTTGAACTCTCGGGAAGATCTCTTAGCAACTGGTGGTATGTCTCACTGACGGTTTACACTCGGGGTAACACAAAGACCTCGGCATGAACTCTTGGTGACATGGAGATGTCTCGCTGATAGTCATACATATGGAGTCATCAGGGTAATGAAAGGGGTTCGCTATGACCTCTTGGCGACAGCGGTAAGTCTGGTCGACAAAGCCACATGTGATTGGGTGTTTTCGGTGAGAATCCTAGCGAATGGAGTCATCGAAGAAGCACAAGGACTTTGGTATGAAGTCTCAGTGAATGTGGAATGTCTGGTCGATGGTTAGACTCTTTGGTAAGACATGGTTGCTCGATGTGAGGTCTCGGTGAAAGATGAATGTCTTGCCGACTCGGTATGACATGGTGTGCTCGGTGTGATGTCTTGGCAAAAGACAAATGTCTTGCTAACTGTCGAGCACTTCAGTGTAACTTGAAGACTTCGGTATGAAGTCTTGGTGAAGAGTGATAGTCTTGCCGACTGATGAACTCTTCAGAATACCTTGTGATATTTAGTGTGAGGTCTTGGTGACATGGCGAAATCTCAGCAATAACTTTTTGGACTTTGTGTAACCTCTTTCCGATGGGGGCAACTCTTGGCGACATCAAATGCTGGCTGTGTTGGCATCGGGGAGACACAGTTAGTGTCTCGCTGACATGCCAACACAAGTTGAATGCCCTTGACCATTTGAAGAATTGTCCTACGTGATGTGACCTGGATGTATTATCTTCCATGCAAGGAAGTGGAAACATCAAACATGTGAGTTGGATGATTCGATCGTTGTGATCTGATAGTTGGAATCAAACCATTTCACAGAGGCTGTTGAGAATGAATGTATATATGTATGCATTGGATGTTCTGTGCAACATGTTGAAGAGCTAGAGAGAACAAGAGAAGAAGAGAGAGAGCCGAGTGGCTGGCTGAAAGGCCGAGGCCATGAGGCCGAAGTAGAGGAAGAGGTAGGGTTTTGCTGTTGGAATCTCTCCTGACCATGAATGCCATGGTTGACCTCTCATGTTGAGTTTGCTACCAGTTGTATCCAGAATGAACAAGATGTAATCTCTTAAAAGGCTATGAGCCTAAAATTATATTGTTACTGTTTGTTGCTGAATAATACAATGGATCGATCTTTGGAGTGTGGGGTTTTTATCCGAAAGGATTTTCCCAAGGTAAATCTATTTGCTTTGGTTTTTGTCTCATCTTTCATGTCTGTTTGGTTCTTGTTGTAGAATCTGTTAATGCGTGCTATTGAAGTTACATGTGCTTCTCTCAGAAGGATCAATGTGGGAAATAAACGGTGTCTGTTTCCGCTTTAGGACATGTCGAAATTATACCTATTCGTAAATGGTTGACATAGTTGTTAGTGTTAGCACTATTAAATGTGGCTTGTAATTTTCTTCAAAATCTATAATATTAACTTGAAGTGTTTTTACATTTGACTGTGTGATACGAATTATTTATCTCAGATCAAATCTAAAAACATTTCAAATTTTTTTTTACCATCCCTTAGTATGTATTACAACATTGCTTATAATTCCTTGGATGTTTGGATGGATAGGTATTACAACATTACTCAATATAATATTGATCACCTAAAATTTATATATAGAAGTGGAAGTCATAGTTTTAAATCTTGTGTAAGAGTTTAGTAAGTGTATAAATTCCATGCATGCAAATTTTACCTTCAACATAATTTTGTTAGCTGGAGATCACATTTGAAGATGCTTAGATCTATGTTTAGAATTTAAGTATAGTTTGATCACTGTTGTTAGATTATATTGTGTTAAATTTTTTTCATCAAAATTTCAGATGACAATTTGTAAACTTTAATCAAAATATACAAGAGCTGTAGGAGAATGGAATTCTTGGAGCAACCCTTTGTTTTTTATTCCTCCTATAATTTATGATTAAATTTATGGCGTTCTTAAAAGGAGGATACACACAAGTTAAATTTCCTAGAGTGTCCTTTCTTGGCATCATATTTTGTTGGACATATTGGGCTAGTGTCAAAATCTGCAAATACTGTCAAAAACAAATATTTTTTCCTCTAAAAATGGCTGGAGGGAAATGTTGAACATTATATGTCATTTAGTTATGTCCACAAGATTTTGTGAATAGCTTTTGAACAATATAATTGCATAGTTTTAGTTACACATGGTTGAAATTTTTTGGACAACATGTTTGGTTTTCTGTGGAATTTACATAAGGTCTTTACATGTTTCTATACGATGTCAATATTCTAATTTCTATATATGTAGGCTTTATAGAAAAAACCAGTTAACATGGCTACCTAGCTTTGACAATATAGCACAACCAACTGAAAGCGAAAACATCATTGATAAAATGACTACTACCAAGCACTTCAATCGAGGTCAAGTTGAATATTTGTGTCATTTTTGCTGAGTTTAAGAGGATTTGTGAAAGCTTTCTTGAGTCTATTATTGCTTACATGGTTTACACCATCAATGTTGTCATTGAACAAGAATTGAGAAGTGAGTCACAACCCTGTGTGTTGTCCATCTTGCAACTTTTTTCTACATTTTCTGTTCCAAACATATTAAGATATTGAAATGGAATGTTTGTTGCAACTAAGCATTGTTATAAAATATGAAGGTGAATTTCAATATTGTTATAAAATATGAAGGTCAAGTTGAATATTTATGCACTTTCCTATTGTTATAAAATATGAAGGTCAAGTTGAATATTTTTGCAATATTTTTATATAATATGTACATCAATACATTGTTGTTATAGTTTGCATAATAGAAAGTGTGATCATTGAACAAGAATTGAGAAGTGAGTGAAAACTCTGTGTGTTTTCCATCCTACAACTTTTTTGTGCATCTTGTGTTCCAAACGTATTACGATATTGAAATGGAATGTTTGCTGCAAATAAGGGCTGTTATAAAATATGAAGGTGGAATTCAATACATTGTGTTGTTATAGTCTGCATAACAAAAAGTGTTGTCATTGAACAAGAATTGAGAAGTAAGTCACAACCCTGTGTGTTTTCCATAGGACTGCAAATTTTGTGCATCTTGTGTTCCAAAAGTATTACAATATTGAAATGGAATGTTTGTTGCAAGTACAGGTTGTTATAAAATATGAAGGTGAACTTCAATACATTGTGTTGTTGCAATCTGCATAATAGTAAGTGTTGTCATTGAACAAGAATTGAGAAGTGTGTGACAACCTTGTGTATTTTCCATCCTGCAACTTTTTTGTGCATCTTGTGTTCTAAACGTATTACAATATTGAAATGGAATGTTTGTTGAACATAAGGGTTGTTATAAAATATGAATCTGAACTTCAATACACTATTTTGTTATAGTCTACATAATAGTAAGTGTTGTCATTGAACAAGAATTGAGAAGTGAGTGACAACCCTTTATGTTTTCCATCCTGCAACTTTTTTTTGCATCTTGTGTTCTAAATGTATTACGATGTTGAAATGGAATGTTTGCTAAAAGTGAGGGTTGTTATAAAATATGAAGCTAAACTTCAATACACTATTTTGTTATAGTCTCTAGAACATAAAGTGATCATTGCATGTGCTTACATTTGTAAGTAAGTTGACATAATAATAAGACTTGACATGGCATTTCCTACCATTATTTGATGCCATTTGACATTATTTGAGACAATAATGTTTTCCAGCACTACAATAAATACATCTATACTATATATTTTGTTCCATATGTACCTAATGCATCATCATCATGATCCATTATATCATCTTTCATAATTCTAGTGGGTATGTGCAGGATCATGATGGGCCAAAAAGTGGTGATATGATGGGTATGTGTAGGGTATGTGGCTGGCGACCTTTTTTTACCCAAAATTGATGAAACAAAATGGGTTTTTAGAGGAGATTCTCAGCTTTCCACCAATATAAATTATGATTTACTTTGAATTTAATAAATAATTATTATTCATTTTCTATTTGAATTACAACTAAAGTCTTGATTGATAGGATGATTGAAAAATATCTATAGCTTTCAAACAGTATCACATTTTTTGAATCCGAAATGTGCATCACATTATATGCTTCACATACTATAGGATAAAAAAAAAAATTGAATTTCATGAAGTTTTGACCAAGTTAATGTGGTAGACATACGTGTTTTTATATTTTTAAAATTTTGTAATAAAAAATTCATAATTAATTATTTACTTGGAAAAAAATTACAAAAAATATGCATCACATCGGACATGAGTCCTCTACTTATATCTAAAATCTTATAAAAAATATTATCATTTTATTGTGGTTAGGGTGGTCGATAGACACCTACTTAGTTTTTCCTTGAAATTTAAGTACTACTACATTGAAATTTCAAAATTTCATCAAATAGATTTTTATTTTTTAAATAAGCCTAGTAGTTTAGAAACTACATTCAATTTGCTACAGATTCTATTCTTACATATTTTTGAAATAATATAGATAACTTATTCAAATTTTTATGGCAAGTTGCCTAACTCTAATTTTTCTAAATTTTTTGCCACTTAAGGGCCTATTTTTTCCATGATGATCCTGCACATACCCTAGTGCTAATGAAAGTAAAATTCTCTTTTGACATGAAGTTAATTTGACAACATATGTCATTCATTCATTTTAACCATATCCCATATCCCTTTCCTGGACATCTATCCTCCTACTCAAATAATGTGTTATGTTAGTTACAATATTACATCCTTGTAAGATACTGTAATAAAAAATATACAACCATGCAATATAGAATCATAAATTTTTGGATCCCACGAAACAAACTTTTTTCATAACTGAGTAACTGGCATAGGACAATGTGTTTTCCAACACTACAAATAATGCAAGCATTCTATTTGTTCCAATGACATGAAAAAAGGAAATGTCATTTTTACTCAACCAACTAGTTGCTTTAAAATTTTTAAGTGGACTTCATTACATTTTTGGAGCATATAAAATAAAAAACTTTTCATGACGAAAGAACTGACATGACATAGTGTGTTTTCCAACATTGCAAAAAATGCAAGCATTTTATTTGTTCCAATCATAGGGGAAAAGGAAACATGTCATTTTCACTCTAGCCAAGAGTTGTTCTAAAATATAAAAGTGGACTTCAATTCATTTTTGGAGTGTGAGAAATAAAAACTTTTCATAAGGAAATAACTGACAAGGGACAGTGTGTTTTCCAACACTACAAGAAATGCAAAAATTTATGTGTTCCAATCACATGAAAAAAAGGAAATATGCCATTTCTACTCTACCAAATAGTTTTTCTTAAAATTCAAAATGGACTTCAATTCATTTTTGGAGTGTACGAAATAAAGACTTTTCATAAGCAAATAACTGTCAGGGGACAATGTGTTTTCCAACACTGTAAATAATGCAAGTATTTTATTTGTTCCAATCACATGAAAAAGGGAAATCTACCATCTCCACTCTACCAAATAGTTGTTCTAAAAATTCAAAGTGGAATTCATTAGATTATTGGTCATAACGAAACAAATACTTATCATAAGGAAATAACTGACAAGGGACAGTGTGTTTTCCAACACTGTAAACAATGCTATCATTTAATTTGTTCTAAGCACATGGAAAAAGGAAATATGCCATTTTCACTCAACGAAATACTTGTTCTAAAAATTGAAAGTGAACTTCATTACATTCTTGCTCATAACAAAATAATTACTTTTCATAAGGAAATAGCTGACAAGGGATAATGTGTTTTCCAACAATGCAAATAGTTTCCCACTTAGGTACATATATATACATGTACACATAACATTTATTTCTATACTCTATTCAACACCATGTATGATTAGTGTATTTAATACCATTGACTGCTATATTCAAATTTTTTGAGGTCAAATGATTTACATGTCAACTTATCTTTTTCATTTATAAGCAAGCTACCATAAATAGTAACACTTGAGCTGACATTGCCTACCATTATTTCACATTGTTGATAATGTAATTATACAGGGCCATGAAAAGTTTTATATGAAATGGATAACAACATAGTGTTCAAACATATGAAAATAGTATATCTATACACCATAATTTTTCAATAATGAAATAATTATAGAGGGCCATGAAAAGTATGATATCAAATGTATAACAACATAGTGTTCAAACATATGAAAATGGTATATATCTCTACACCATAATTGTTCAATAATCAAATAATGAAACCCATAATGCACAATGAGTATGGTGAGCCTATCTCATCATATCCTATGCTGCCTATTCTTTGCAATTGAGTTCATTCCTATGTAATATAGGGAACATTTCTTAGGTTTGAACTATGCATTTCGAGAGGGGTGATTCCAATTCCACGGACCATCACAAATGATGAACATGAAACAAAAAATTTCTTTGTAGGCTATGCTTTGTCCTTGGAACTTGAACACCTTCACCCTATAACAAACAATTTGAACAATTAACATATGGATGGAAACAATATAAGGTAGTATGATATATACAACAATATATCATTTATATGTACCTCTAGAAGAGAATGCTTCAACTCCGAGAAATTCCATACAACGAAGCTTCACACACACTCTTGGACAGTCTCTACACTAGGACATGGAAAAAGAAATGCATGGTCACCAGTAATGGCCTCAACAATGCTAACTCACACAATTTTGTGGGTGAATAAATTTGTGGGTTTCACCATTTATTTTGACAAGATGTACAATGCCTTTAGCAACTAGTTTACACTGCCTCCAAAGATCAATGTGATCACTGATCTTAAAAGTGATGCCCTTGAACTCTATCATTTGTTCATCAACAGGATTTGGATATAATAGAAATGTCATTGACATGAATCATAATTCAAGACATATTAAAGTATTCATAAAGAAATTAGAAAAAAATCATGGAAGTGTGTTAGGTCTGTTACTAATAGAGATCTCACAACACTGCTCTCCTGGTTTGCATATCCATCTTTATTTCCATATCCCCTTTGCAGGCTAGCGCTCTCCTCATCCCCATGCCCATCTTTATTACCCTATCCCACTTGCAAGATAGTTCTCTCCCCATCCTCATGTCCATCTCTATTACGATATCCCACTTGCATGCCAGTGCTCTCCCCATCCCCATGTCCATCTCGGTTACCTTGTTCCACTTGCAGTCCAGTGCTCTCCCTGTCTCGATGTCCATCTCTATTACCATGTCCCACTTGTAGGCTAGTGCTATCCACATCCCCATATCCATCTCTATTACCTTGTTCCACTTGCAGGCCAGTGCTCTCCCTATCCCCATGTCCATCTCTATTACCTTGTCGCCATGTCCATCTCTATTACCATGTCCCACTTGTAGGCTAGTGCTCTCCCCATCCCCATGTCCTTTATTTCCCTGCCCCACTTGTAGGACAGTTCTCTCCCTATCCACATGTCCATCTCTATTAGCCTCTCCCATTTTAATTGTAACCACATTTCCAATTAGGTCAAGGCCAACACTCTGTTGTTCATGTTTGCCCTGTAATAACAAGAATTCAAATGTCACATCAAATTCAGCTGCATGCAACCAATTCATTGAAATAATCAAAACAAACATTAAATAGAAGAATTGGAATTCACCGTTTCTTCTAGTTTCTCCATGTCAAGGTACCTTGAAACTTTTGACCGTGTATGGTCCTGCTTCTTCTTCTTCTTCTTCTTCTCAATGTTAGAAGGTGGGTTGGGAGGAACAACGTCATCTTGTTCTTCCATCATGGACACTTCTTTATCTTCTAAATCAACAATACCCTATTCAAGGGAAGGATTCTATCATTCATCATTTCCCTGTAATAGTAGGAATTGAAACATCACATTAAATTCAGATGCATGCAACCAATTCATTGAAATAATAAAAGAAACATAAAATAGAAGATTTCTAAATTACCATTTGTTTTCGTTTCTTCTTGTGAGGGCATGAGGAAACTTTAAACTATATATGCTTCTTCTTCTTCTCAATGTTAGACAAGGGGTTGGGATGAACAACATCATCTTGTGCTTCCATGGGAATTTCTTCATCTTCCAATACAACAATAACCTACTCGAGGGCAACACTTCATTGTTCATCCTTGTCGTGTAATAGCAGGGATTGAAATGTCACATCAAATGCAGATGCATGCAACCAATTCATTCAAATAATCAACACAAACATTAAACAAAAGATTTCAAGATCATTGTTTGTTCTTGTTTCTTCTTCTGAGGGTGCCTTGAAAATTTTGACCATGTATGATCCTTCTTCTAAATGTTAGATGCTAGTTTGGGAGGAACAACATCATCTTCACCTTTTGTGGGCACAACTTCTTCTACCGAATGAACACTACTCTGCTGGACGACAAGAACCGATTCTCGACCATCACCCTATCATGCCATGTAAGTTAACGTTAATTGAACCTTGTATACATCAAAATAGAAAATATGAACCAACCAAAATTCAGATTTAATAGTTCAATTTGACATTACCATTTTTCCTTTCTCTTTCTCTCTTGCAATTTTAGTATTTTTTGCCTTCTCTGATCCTTCTTCTCCTCCCTGTTGTATAATGCCATTTGCTTCTACATCTCATTCTTTCCTTCTTGGGGAAGTAGATGAAAGCTATGTTTCCCATACTTTATACAAACCCTTTCAATAACATGCTTCCACTGGAGATTCGGTCATAGATTCAGTTGGTACTCCATATTTTCCACCTTTTGAAGGTACTCTTTCAATTTCTCATGGGGAGAAGGGGGTGTTTTGGTCACCCCCCCTCGATGTAGTTTGGCCACACTTTGGTGCCAAGAGAATAGGAAGGTGGTGATGTTGAATCCTATGCATGTTGAACAATCTCCAATCATGATATTTTCTCATACATTCTTCTACAATACATTAATATATGTATCTAGCATTCTCCACTTCTCTTCTGTATTCAGCAACAACCTGGACAACAAATTTGGAAAAGAAAATTGCTTAATATATTTGATATTAAAACAATTTGAATGCATAACATATACCCATAGTGAAATGATGCAATAATTGACTTATTATATCTACCTTCACGTCCACCACATCACCTTGTGCTTCATTGGGTCCCTCCCCATCCTTAGGGTCTCCCTTTGCATGCTATTCCTCGCTGTCATGGACTATGGAAAGAGCGTGACGGTCTCCCTCATTATTGTCCTTAATCGAAGGAACAATATACTATCAAAATCAGCATATTTGTAACAGACATGATATTTTCTAACTGAAATTGTAAAGCATTTTGATTGATGCATTGGAAGTAAAGGGAAATTGGAAGTTCACAATAAATTACCGAACATGGCGTTGCCTTAGAATTCAACGTTTTCCTATAACGAGGGGACATCCTCTGTACCATGGTTGCTGCCTCATGATTAAAACATTCCCACTTTCCAGTCAACATTGTAACCACTTATGAGAGATTAAAATTATACATTTCATTTCATCTTGTAATTCCGGATCTTACATGCATGTTTGTGGAATGTGACCATCTCGAAGAAGATGTGCCACTACACACCCTCTCAGATGTGTTGTCCACCTCAATGACATTCTTCGTTGTACAAAGCACTTCCCCTCTACATCACACATCCTTGGTTTGTTGTAAAATGTAAAACAATTGCAAGTGTTATGGATAGTTAAAGTTCCAAAATTTATTGCACCATTTGTAGTAAGAAAGCATATCTTTTTTCAATCATAAGAGGAATTTGAAATGCATATTTTATTCTACCTAAGACTTGTGATAAATTTTGAAGGTGTCTTTCATTACATAATTTTTGTCTAAATAAAGAAAGGTTTTCAATACATTCCTACTGTCAAAAAAATTGTAGGTTGGAAAAGAGATGGTGTTATGAAACCTACAACCCACATAGTGTTGTAAAACGCTATACAAGTAACCGACTGTGTTTTCCAACCTATAATTATTTTGTGCATTTATTTTTTTCAATCAAATGAAGATATTGAATTGTAATTTATACCATAACTAATAGTTGTAAATTTTGGAGGTGCATTTTATTACATTCGTACTATCTAAATAAGAAAATGTTTTCAAGACATTCAAACTATTATGTGAAATTTTGGGTTGGAACACACTGTGTTATAATTCCTACAACCCACATACTATTCTAAAACCCTTTACAAGTAACAACCCTATTGGTTACTCACCCCTCACCTCAATTTGGTATGTTTTGTGATTGTCTTGATAACATTTTGCTTTCTAGATAGCAATAATGTAATGAAACTGGAAAACATAGGGTGTTAATAAACTTTCCATCGAATGTATTCTGTACCTGCAAGTCCTCCCTATCCTCTCAAGTTTTTAGATTTAAACATAGAGAATGAAACAACTAACAACTCACATTGTGTTTTCCAATCTGCCATTATTTTGTGCATTTATTTGTTTCAATCGCACAAAGAAATTCAAATACAATTTATACTGTAACTAAGAGTTATATATTTTGAAGGTGAACTTCATTACATTATTACTGTGTACGAATAAAAAGGATTCCAAGACATTCATACTACAATATAATTGTAGCTGGAGGATACATAAAACTATCCAAATTCAAGTGAGGTGTGACTAACCAATTGGGTTCTTATTGTGTAAGTAACCCAAACATTGTCATTACATTCATGTTGCCTATGTGTGTTGACCTTGCTATTGCATGAAAATGTTGACCTCTCAATGCCTGATGCATGGTAGGCGGTTAAACCATATCATGAATCACACAAACAACACTCACTGAGGGGTGGAAGTGGCAAGCTTCCAACAATCCCCCTACCAGCGCAACCACATGATTGGAACTTGCGACCCGACTTTGATACCAATTATAGTAAAAATCATCATCAAAATTGATAGTAATCTCTACAAAAAACATGAAAACTGGGTGACTTTGAAGCATAACTTTCTCATTTCCAAAACATGCACTTCTCTACATCATACATCGATGACACCTTTCGACATCATGGACCTCAGTGGATTAGATTGTGGAAGAGGTGGTGATGTGTGCTGGAGAGAAGAGCTTGTTTTGCAAATATTACAAAGTTGCTCCAAAGATGCCTAGTTGTCATGAAATGTTGTCATGTTTTTATAGAGGTCTTATATAACGCTTGTATCGGGCATTGATAGGTTGACATTTTCATACAATGGAAAGGCCAACAATTGTAATTGTAGGTTAGAAAACACTGGGTGTTATTAAATATTCAAAGTAAATACCATTTTCAAACCCTTGACAAGTAACATCCCAATTCGTTAGTCACCCCTTAGTTGAATTTGAATGCTTTTATATATCCTACACCTACAACTCCACCCCATGCTCTTAAACTTTCAACTTTCAACGTGCAGAATGAAAGAACTCACAACACACAATGTTTTCCAACCTCCAATCATTTTTTGTAGTACGTTGTCCCATCATGTGGTGTATGTATTTTGGTATGTTTTAATGCATTTTTGTATGTTATGATTCCTCTGACATGCATTCTTCTAGGGAGAATAGCAACGTCCAATTGTAGGGTAGAAGCTAATCTCCCTACAAAATATAGTAAAATCAAGCTATTATCCCTGAAAAACATATGTATTTGACATGATAACATAATCAAACATGTCTTATCCCTGAAGGAGAGAAATACATTATCATGTGGAAGCCATGTTGCAAGGAGATCACCTTCTGCAATTGGGACGAGGCTATTCTACCTACCAAAATGCATGTCACATGCATCATAATAGTCATCATGTTTTAAAAATCATATTTCAGAATGGAAAAAAAAGCCTAAAATGTGGCATTCAAAACCATTATTTACAAATAGAAAAAAGCCCAGACAAGGTCCCATTTTCGCCACCATTTTCCACAGTGACGTTTTGCAAGTTGCTAGAGAGAAACGAGGAGTTACAGGAATTTAGAGGCCGAAGCAGTGCAACCACACTCCATACAAAAACACATTTGATAGGTGCGGGAAGCTAGCTAGTTAGCAGGTATGTTTATCTGTCAGCAATATATTCCATTTTCCCATTTTGTGTAGGAAATGTGAAGAAATGAACGACTATTTGTTGCAAAGATGGGTTTTTATTGATGTGAAAGCAAAGGGTTTTCCTTGGGAAAAGGGGTTTTCATTTGAAATGTAAATTTTTTACGTGTTTTTGTGTTGAAGGTTTTTAAATTTTTGTTTCCTCCCATCTACTGGTTTTGAAATTTTGCAATTGTTGAATGATAATTGACAACCCATTGGGGAAATATGAGTGAAATAGCTAAATAACATTTAGAGAAATTAGAAACCAAGCAAAATATATAAGAGTTTTGTTTCGTTATGCTCTAAGAATGTAATGAAGTCCACTTTCAAATTTCTGAACTCTTTGCTACATTCCAAATATTATTTCCCTTTCTTCATCTGATTGGAACAAAATGCCTTGACATAAAAGAAGGTTGGATGGGAAAATCACACCAATAGAAAGACTTGATGATCGGATGTTAACTCCGACCTACCGTTGCCTGTCTCGTCACCAAGAAAACGTGTCAGTGTTGACGATTTTCAAAATCATATTTCAGAATGGACAAAAACCCAAAAAGACATGGCATTCAAAACCATT
The DNA here is from genome assembly GCA_007258455.2 of Sequoia sempervirens. Classification (NCBI taxonomy): domain Eukaryota; kingdom Viridiplantae; phylum Streptophyta; class Pinopsida; order Cupressales; family Cupressaceae; genus Sequoia; species Sequoia sempervirens. The sequence goes on along the minus strand of VDFB02193867.1, from coordinate 261,715,870 downwards.
ATTTGCAAATAGAAAAACGAGGTCCCAAGAATGTAATGAAATTGGAAAACAGTAGGTATTATGAAACTTGCAATGCACAGTGTTGTTATACATTGTTTGTAGTGTTGGAAAACACACAGTCCCATGTCAGTTAGTTTGTTATGAAGAGTTTTGTTTCGTCATGCTCCAAGAATGTAATGAAGTCCACTTTCAAATTTTTTCACAACTCTTTGCTATAGTCCAAATGTCATTTCACTTTCTTCATCTGATTGGAACAAATAAAATGATTGTATTATTTGTAGTGTTGGAAAACACACTATCTCTTCTTAGTTACAGAGGGTTTTACAACACTATATGCATTGCTTGTTTCTTAACACCTAGGGTTTTCCAACATGCATTTTTACAAAACAGAAAGAATGTCTTCAAAAGATTTTGTAATATAGATAGTCTGAATGTATTGAAAAACCCTTTCAAAATTTATAAGGACTTTTAATTTGGGAAAAAATTGCATTTAAATTTTGCCTGATTGAAAAAAAAGTGCACAAAATAATTGTAGTTTGGAAAACACAGTGGTGGATTTCAGTTATTTGAAGCTCCTCATTTAAATTTAAAGGCTTTCCTCACAGTGGGTTGCTTGCTTCTTAACAAATAGGGCATTACAGCATGGAGTTTTACAAAACAGTATGAATGTCTTCAAAATCACACCTTCCATTGTTGTGTTTAAATTTTAGATTCAATTGAAAAAAATTGCACAAAATAGTTAATTTTTTGAAAACACAATGTGGGTTTTGAGTTGTTTGAATCTCCTTGTTTAAATGTAAGGGGTTGTCTCATAGTGGGTTGCTTGCTTCTTAACACGTACATTTTTGCAACATGGAATGTTACAAAATAGTATGAATGTCTTCAAAATCACACCTTCCATTGTTGTGTTTAAATTTCGAGAATATAAAAAATTGCATGTTGCATAACACACTACATTTGTCAACCTCCACATCACAACATACCCAAACCCTTCTAGTTTTTAAACCCGTATATATAGGTGTGCATTACAAATAGCAAGAACACCAATTTCTTTCCATAATTGGCAATAATGAATAAACTTGTTGAAAGTGGTGAACATTGTGTAGTGCATGTTGGCAGATACAATGTGTTTTGAAGCCTACCTTTACTTATACCCAACCTTTGTCTTGAAATGCAGATATATAAATGTATAGATGGTGTTCTATTTTATCAAATAGCACATCTCTCATTTAAGGGGGACTCTATTAACCATCAATACATAGTGTGCTTCATAGTATGCACTTCATTCTATTTTGTAACAATTCATGTTGGAAAACCCTAGGTGTTAAGAAACACGCAACCCAAATAGTGTTGTAAAACCATCTGCAACACTATTGGTTAGTACCCCTCACCTCAATTTGGTTGGTTTTCTCCTCCACATGCACTCCAAACTTTAGCTTTCAATGTGCAAACTAGATAATCATCATGTTTTCACCCTTCTTTCTCCAAACCAAAAATGCACACATCAGTCCACCTCCAATTTTCTCGTGCTAGAAAAAACTTTGAAAGTGAAACTTCACAGGCATGCTAGGGGACCTAGTTTTATCAGCCGATGAGAGGCGAGAAAAGTGACCTGACGATGCCATTAACTCCTACCTACCATTTCCTGGACATTTGGTCCTATCTGCCGATTTTGTCACTTTTTGTTTCCATGTATGTTGTTATGTATGTTTTTATTTATGGTTTTATGCATTTTTTGTATGTACATAGGTGAGTATTTTTGGCATAAGCATCTACACAATTGACAACAACGAAAACTCTTATTTGTAAAGAGGCTTCTACATTGAAAAACACATTGTGTTTATAGAACTTTTGCATTGTGTTACAAAACAACAATTCGATTAGAAAATTTGGGAAGCCTAATGGCCATTTCTATGTTATTATGGCCTCACCTTTATAGTTTGTATGGTATATTATACTGAGTAAAACAATTACAATAACAATGTTCCTTATTCACAACCTTGTGAAACCCAACTATGCAGTTCAATGCTTCATAACTAAACAAAGGTGCACGATTTAAAAGGAGAATTACTCTAATGTAAAATCATAAATATTATGTTCTTTTCAAAATATATCTGATCTAATTACTAAGGATCCAAAGGTTCCTGTTCTATTTTGGGAGATAAATGACACCGATGTAGTGTTGCATAAATCATCCTAAAATTAACACGAATCAATTATGAGAAGGATAATTAAAAGGATGTAGTATCACCCTTCACCGATGCTTTAAACATTTTTCGTGCAACACTCACACTTCAACGAGGAAACACGATTCACATAATTTTTTGGGATATAATACACACACAATAATCTAACATTTATTTTATTTAAATTAAAGTGAAAATTGTTTGCATTCCCCACAATAAGCATCTCATCCATATATAAATCAAAACTTCTAAATGCAAAATAAATTTTGGAAATTTAACTATCTAGTACACTTGCAATTCAAGCTATGACAACTAGAATCACCTGTATTTAGTGCAGAAGCTTCATGTCTCTTGAAGTGTCCTTCTCAATCCACCTACCCTTGTTTTGTTCAATTTTGTTTCCTTTCCTATATCAACCACCTGGATGAAAGACAAGTGTTAGCAATAGATTAAATTGGAAAATTAAAGAAATTTGGTGTTACAAAGAATTCACTTCATTCCAAACTTCACTGATATTGGATTATATGTTGTGCTGACTGCAACATTCCATCTTGTATAGACAATAAACAGACATATTAATCTGTACAATGGGAATTTAATTTCCATTTTAACCTATCGCTAACACTAGTAATATATATCAACAATTATATCTGCCATTTTTCCATTCTGCTGGAACTGTGAAGCACTGAATGTTCATTTGGATATATCTCAAACTCATCTCTCGTGGCATATGAAAAAGGCCATCCCTTGCATAATCAATAAAGGTAGACAAGACACACAAGAAAGATATCACACACCACTATCAAACTTCTGTTTATATCATTAATTGTATAGATAACTAAAAAAATACAGATTATTGCAAGAAACATTGGCTGCAAAGCATAGTGTGCATCGAATATTCAAGAATAAAGGTTAAGAAGTCACTGGAAAACTTGGTGATCACCTTTATTGACTAAAAAATAACAAGTCATCACATTGGTTAAATATGATAATGCACAAATTTAATTACACGTTGGATAACACTCTGTGTTTCAATCTCCATGCTCATACCTAAAGGGTGAAGAGCATAGGGAGGAGTTGCATGTGGGAAAACCACAAAACTTACCAAATTCAAGTGAGGGTGACTAAGCAATTGAGTTGCTACTTGTAAAGGGTTTTAGAACAGTATGTGGGTTGTAGCTTGTATAACACCCAGTGTTTCCCAACCTGAAATTTTAGAAAACAGTAAGAATGTATTCAAAAAAATTTGCGATCAATGCAGTAAGAACCCAATTGGTTTGTCACCCCTCAGCTCGATTTAATTACACAATTTAAGTGTTTTCCAACATGTAGTTATATATAAATAGTAAGAACGCAATGGAAAAGTTTTTTTTAGTACATAGTAAGAATATAATGGGATGCAACTAATCTCTACACAAAACACACCTATGTACATACAAAAATGCATGAAACCATACATAGAAACATACACAACATGATGAGATGAAATAGTGGGGGGCCCACCACACGGGGGATAAAAGTGACGAAACTGGTGTACGAGAGCAAACATTGGAGAAATGGTAGCAAGGAGATAACAACACCCATCGGTTTTCCCACCCGCTGGCCAATAAAACTAGGCCCTATGGCTTGAAAAAGCATGGGGAGGAGCTACAGGTGGGGAATACAAAAATCATACCAAATTGAGGTGAGGGGTGACTAAGCAATTGGGTTGCTACTTGTAAATGGTTTTAGAACAGTATGTGAGTTGCAGGTTTTATAACACCTAGTGTTTTCCAACCAAGAATTTTAGAAAATAGTAAGAATGTAATCAAAACCTTTTTTGATTAACACAGTAACAACCTAATTGGTTTGTGACCTCTCACCTCAATTTGATTACACACCTGGTTTTTTCCAACATGAATTTATATATAGACTGTATGAACGCAATGAAAAAGATTTATTTAGTACACAATAAGAATGTAATGAAGATCACCTTCGAAATTTATGCAAACCACATTGAATGAGATAGATAAAAGATAATGTATTGAGTGAAGAGATTCTCCCTACTATTCAGAAGTTGAGGAAGGTGCATGTGCAATATGCATAATTAGAAAATGGCAATGCAGAACTCGACCAATAGGTAGTAGATAGTATGTAATCGAAAAGGAATCTGCTCTGAAAACACTTGAAAAGAAGCAAACCATAGTGAATGAGATAGATAATGTATTGACTGAAGAGATTTCTCCTCCTCTTTAGAATTTGACGAAAGAGCATGTTCACTATGTGAAATGGGAAAATGGCAATGTAGAACTAGAGGCAACAAGTACTAGAATGCATGGAATGTAAAAAGAATCTTCTCTAAAAAAAAATTAAAATAAGCAGAGTGGTATGAGTGAGATACATAATGTACTGACTAAAAATATCCTCCATGCTCTTGAGAATTCAAGGAAGGTGCATGTACAGTGTAAGCAAACAGAAAATGGCAATGCACAAGTGGACAAACTGAAGAGGTTTTGTATTGCATGACAATTTGTGCAGGCAAAGTAATTCAGAGATGTTGTTATGGATGGACTTGAACACGTATATTCTATCATGACTAACTTCTACAACATAGTATATTTTACACTATGAACTGTAATAACTATTTTATTTATTAGTTTTGAAGCTTCATATGTGTCACTTTCTAGACTAATAACTTGTAATTTTCTTGTGACACTTTGCATGAAATTGTCTTGTCCATCAAAAAAAATTCTTGAACTTCACTAATTTATTATCCTTTTAAAAAACAATACATAGGAATTTGAATATTCCTGCTCTTCAAGCTACTTTTAATGCATTCCACTCAATTATGAACACACATTAGATAACTCCGCTTTTCTAATTTTGATTCATTGAGATAAAAGAGGAGTTAGCCAAAATGTGGTCAACATTGATTGGAAGTGCATTAAGATTTGTTCTTCAAGAGGAAGATTATTCAAATTATTTTTGTACTCTCTCTAAAAAGGAAAATAATTATGTTAGGGAATTTCTTGAAAAATATTTTATGGACAAGACAACTTAGGTGCTATGTGTCCTAGGAAAATTATAAGTTATTAGTTTCACATAATTAAATGTAGACAACATGAGTCTAATGAAAACCTTTAGTTTTGTAGATAGTAAGAATGTAGTGAAGTCCATTGATTTAAAAATAAATGCAAAATATAATTTAGAACAAATAAAATACTCACACTAAACTGACATGGGACACTGTGTTTCCAAACAATGCATACTATATATATATGTTGCCAACAAATAAAATACTCAGACAAAACTAACTAACACAGGATAGTAAGTTCTAAATAATTTTTTTGACATAGGACAATGAGTTTTCTAAATAGAAAAATTTTCATCTCCAAAATACTCGAACAAATCTTTTCATAACAAACTAACTGGCATGCGACAGTGTGTTTTCCAACACTCCAAATAATGCGAGCATTTTATTTGTTCCAATTAGATGAAAAAATGGAAATTCCATATTTACATCACCAAAGAGTTGTCCTAAAATATGAAGGTGCACTTCATTACATTTTTGGAGCGTATGAAATAAAAACTTTTCATGAGGGAATAACTGAGAGCAGAAAGTGTGTTTTCCAACATTGCAAATAATGTGAGTATTTTATTTGTTCCAATCAGATGAAGAAAGTGAAATGAAATTTAGACTATAGCAAAGAGTTATTCAAAAAATTCAAAGTGGTCTTCATTACATTCTTCGAGCATAACAAAACAAAACTTTTCATAACAAACTAACTAACATGGGACAATGTGTTTTCCAACACTGCAAATGATGCAAGCATTTTATTTGTTCCAATCAAATGAAAAAAGGGAAATTCCATATTTATGTCACCAAAGAATTGTTCTAAAAGATCAAGGTGGACTTCATTACATTTTGGGAGCGTACAAAACCTACACTTTTCATGAGGGAATAACTACAATGAGACAATGTGTTTTCCAACACTGCAAACAATGTGAGTATTTTATTTCTGTTTATTTTTCTCTTCTGATTGGTACAGTCAAAATGGAATTTCACTTTCCTCATCTGATTCGACCAAATAAAATACTCACATTATTTGTAGTATTGGAAAACACACTGTCTCCATATAAGGTATTAAGAAACAAGCAACCCATATAGTGTTGTAAAACCCTCTGCAACTGAGAGAAGATAGTATTTTTTCCAACTCTGCAAATAATGCGAGCATTTTATTTGTTCCAATTAGATGAAGAAAGTGAAATGACATTTGGACTGTAGCAAAGAGTTGTTCAAAAATTTGAAAGTGGACTTCATTACATTCTTGGAGCATAACGGAACAAAAATCTTCATAACAAACTAATTGGCATGGGATAGTGTGTTTTCCAACACTGCAAACAATGTATAACAACACTGTGCCTTGCAGGTTTCATAATACCTATTGTTTTCCAATTTCATTATATTCTTGGCACCTCATTTTGCTATTTGTAAATAATGGTTTCAAATGACATGTTTTTTTGGGTTTTTGTCCATTCCAAAATATGATTTTGAAAACTTGTCAATGCTGACACATTTTCCCAGCGATGAGACAAGCCACGGCAAGTCGAAGTTAATGTCCAACCATCAAGTCTTTCCATCGGTGCTATTTGTCCATCTAGCCTTCTTTTCCGTTGGGGCATTTTGTTCCAATCAAATGAAGAAAGTGAAATGACATATGGACTGTAGCAAAGAGTTGTTCAAAAATTTGAAAGTGGACTTCATTACATTCTTGGAGCATAACGAAACAAAACTATTCATAACAAACTAACTGACACATGGGACAGTGTGTTTTCCAACATTGCAAACAATGTATAACAACACTATGCCTTGTAGGTTTCATAATACCTACTGTTTTCCAATTTCATTACTACCTAATTCACAAAAGGTTCTCAAGATAAACCCAAAACATACCAAATTGAGGTCAGGGCTGAGTAACCAATTGGGTTGTTACTTGTAAAGAGTTTTAGAATAGTAAGGGTTTTAGGAGACAGTTTGTTTTCCAAAATGATAGTGTGGAAAATGGTGGCAAAAATGGGATCTCGTCTGGGATTTTTTCTATTTCCAAATTATGATTTCGAATGCCACGTTTTGGGATTTTTTGTCCATTCCAAATAAGAATGTGAACAATGGCGACGTTTTGGGCTTTACGTGGTTTTCAAAATATATCATTTCATTGCAGAACCCATGTTGCATTTTCCAACCTCATAATATATTCTGCATGGTTTCTGGTTTCTATAAACATTATTCAGTTATTTCACTCATATTTCCACAATGGGTTGTCTTTTTCATTTCATTCGGTAATCGCAAAATTCCAAAACCAACATACGGGAGGAAACCAAAATTAAAAAAACCCTTGACACAAAAAAACATTAACAACCTTGCATTTCAAATAAAACCCCCTTTCCCAACGAAAACCCTGCAATGTTCCAAATAAGAATGTGAACAATGGTGACGTTTTGGGCTTTATGTGGTTTTCAAAATATATCATTTTATTCCAGAACCCACGTTGTATTTTCCAACGTCGTAATATATTCCACATGGTTTTTGGTTTCTTTAAACATTATTCAGTTATTTCACTCATATTTCCACAATGCACTGTCAGTTATTTCATTTAGCAAGCGCAAAATTTCAAAACCAACAGGCAAGAGGAAATGAAAATTAATAAACCCTCAACAGGAAAACATATAAACATCTTTTCATTTCAAATGAAAACCCCATTTCCCATGGAAAACCATTTGTTTTCATGTCAATGAAAACCCATCTTCACAATGAATTTAGCCATTCATTTCTTCACAGTTCCTAAGTAGAATGGCAAAATGGCATATATTTCTGGCGGATATACATACCTGCTAGCTAGCTAGCTGCCCGCACCTGTCAAATGTGTTTTTTAATGGAGGGTGGTCGCACTACTTCGGCCTCTAAACGCATGCAACTCCTTCCCATTGCTCTCCAACAACCTGCAGAATGTCGTTGTGGAAAATGGCGGCAAAAATGGGACCTTGTCTGGGCTTTTTGCTATTTGCAAATATTGGTTTCAAATGCCACATTTTTTTAGGTTTTTTGTCCATTCTGAAATATGATTTTGAAAACCCACCGGCATTGACATGTTTTCCTAGCGATGGGATAGGATATGGCAGGTTGGAGTTAATTTCCGACTGTCAAGTCTTTACGTCAATGTGATTAGTTTGTCTGACAACCTTTTCCATCGAGGTGTTTTGTCCCACGTGGGATGGGGGATGGGGGGTACGATATCATGTTATATACATAGGTGTGTTTTGTCTATGAGTTAGCTTTCTCCTATTATATTTGCAGGGTTTCAAATTTTACTAAATATTTCATATTTTGCGTTGATCTCAGTACTCAATTAGAAGAAGATCTCATTGGATTTGGTGACCGTACAAATTACTAAAAAGGGAAATGTTCGGTTGATAATTTCCTTGTTAAAGGGAGAGCCGAATAAATAAGCATTTCCTATAAAACTCTAGGCGATTTCAACCGATAGCATAACAAGATCCTACCATTCTCTGTACAGGAATATTTTTTGGAAAGCTGGCAGACACTGTATAGTTAAGAATCCCCTGTGAACTTAAGAAAGCAGCTTGTATTCAATCAATCTTTCCATAGGGAGTAAAGTGGCTCTACTAACTCCCTCTCCTCATATTCATATATTCGAGGGGGAGTGAGAAGAAGAGCCTCCACCATATTTAGCATCATGTTGGGCGACTCCACCAGTAAATCTACCACAGGACCCACTTCATCCATTGATCGCATTGTTTCAGCTTCTTGGGCTTCCATTTTTCTTTCAATTGCTTCTTCAGATTGGGCTTGGGAGTGTGAAGAGTGAGGAGAAAATAAAAGCATATTGAATGAGAGCATAGCCTCGAAAGCAGTGGACTAGATGTCACGAGCATGAGATGAATTGGGGTGGGGCAGAGTGTGTTCAGCGTGAGGAAAATTGAGCAGAGCGGAGGAGCCCTTCAAATAGAGAGCAGTAGCGTCGTAGGCCCGAGTGACTTTGTGTGGACTGTCATATGAGCCCAGCCATATTCTGCTCTTCATCTTTGGCTCCCGAATTTTAGACACCCATTTTCCCCAACTCCAATGACACACCCCTCTGTACTTCGACTCCCTTTTCTCTTCTCCTTCATTCGAAGCCTCCCTTTTGTCAGTTGCTGCAGACATAGCAGTAGTTCTAAATTTATGGTTTCCAGTAGCCCTAGTTCTAAGGTTCATGAAATTCCAGTATTATATTGAAAAACTTGTGGCTGGGGAACGATTACAGGTGGAACGACATGCTATTAGTAGGCGTTGTAATTTTGGGGGCACTACGACATTAAATATGAATATATGAATGTCAATGGAATGCTCATTTTCACAGAGTGTCGGTCATAAAGTTGAAATATTACAAAATATTCGCATGGTCAATGTCATTATTTTATTTTAAATTAAATATTTAGTTTGTAAATTATGGGCAGAGATAAAAGATCTATATTATATACTAGTTTATCTATCTTAATATTAATCTATATAATATTTGTCAGATATATCATTTTCGAAGTATATATTTTTTTCTTTTTTTAGAAATTCCCTCAAAAAATATTAATAAAAAAATATTTCCAAAATGATATATCTCAACTTAAATTATATAGATTAACATTAAGATAGATAAACTAGTTATAATATAATAATATTATTATATAATATCAATATTAATATAGGAAGATTATATAAGAATAAATATTTATTTTTTTTATTTTTTCGTTTTTAATTATAATATAATATATAATATTAAATTTTTTTGTTAAAAACATTATTAACATATAATTATTAATAACATATACATTATACAATGATATATTTATGTTATGTTAATTATAATATTATATTAATATTTACATATTATTAGAAGATTATTATACTATTATTAAAAATGTTATATATTATATATTATAATATATATGTTATTATAATTATATTATATTATTATACATTAACTATATTGTAATTTAAATATAATATAATAATGTTATTATATATTATAAATATATTAAGATTTTAATTAATCTATACTTTTATTTAGATTAATATAATATAATAATCTTAAATAATATAATATATAATATTAGTATATATTTAGATGTTAATTAATCTTAATTATAATATAATAATATTATTAAATTAATTATCTAGATAATTAAGATAATATAAAATATATTAATAATAGTATAATTTAAATACAATCTATTATTATATATATTATATAAATTATAATATAATAATGTTATTATATAATATTAATATAGGAAGATTATATAAGAAAGAACTTTTTTTTTGTTTTGGATTCCTTTCTTTTTATTACAGATGTGCTGACTTCCTATAAGCACCCATGATGACATTGTAGTGTTACGCCTCTCGATGTAGTTATTTATGATTATTTTTATATTATTTGGAATCTTAATTTAGTCTTCAATTCATGTCATATTTAAAATTGAGTCCAAAGCACTTCTTTTATCTTCTCATATTTCTTTCTTGATCATTTGCTTATATTGGATAGTAGCACAATATACTAGTATCCACCTAAATAAGACTCTACATAATATCACCCTTCGAATTCATAATATCACCCTTTGAATTCAAAATACAATTTTTCATATCTCACCTTCAAGACATGAAAATAAACAAGGAATAAGAAATAAAGATTCAAATATAATAATGGGCTATTTTACCTTGTTTCTTCTTTGCTTCTCTAATTTAATGGAAGTGGATTACACCCATTAGTGCATCCTTCTCCTATGGACTTTGCAACCCTCCATTTTACACATATACTAAGACCACATATATTGGTTGAGAGGATCCTTTACACCATGAGAGAATTTTTTAATTTGTGTTTAACTCATACATGTGATGGTCCCACCTTAGCCAAGACTTTAACCACTATGTCTTGGATTGGTTTCATGCATTAGTCCATGGCTCACTACTCTCATTTTCTACCATAGTGCATGCATTTGTACATAATTTTCAATTCAATATGGATCCTATGGATAATATTACATAGTTAGTACAATGTAACCAACATGATAATGAATTCTTTAAAGGTTATACATTTCATTTCCTTCCATTAGTTGTTAAAATGAGTTTTTCAATACCTAATTTCCATCTCCAATATACTTTTTATGGAATTTTTTTTGCCCAAGTATCAAAAAGAGAGTCTTTCCTCAAAAATGTCACTCCATCTCTGACTCACTGTGGATGATGAAAATATGAATCACAAATATCTACAATGCAAAAATAAAAATCAACAATCACCATCACCACTTCCATTCAAGAAACTAAAAACTAAACTAAAAAGGGAAGTAGAACCATGCACACATAATGAGAAAACTCAAAAGGAACACCCATAAATCATGCAATGCTACTTTCTATTGCTGCAAAATTCCTTTACATCAACTCTCCAGCCATTTACAAATGAGGGGGAAACTCCTATTTATAGTTTTCCAAAGCCCAAATGAATGGATATGATTGATTTACATTGTGTGGCTCAGATTTGATTGCACTAGGGCTTCACCTAACCCACATTATCCAGCAATTTAAAATACAACTTTGTCCTCATTCTTAATTTGTCATCTAGTGCTTAGGTGTTGTACCAGTTTTGTCCTCTTGCTGATTTCCCTTTTACTATAGTTGAAACTATTCAAAAGCTTCTTTTTTACTTGATGTGTTTGTAGCATCTCGTTTACAGATTTGTATCATTGTTAAATGGATCAAATGATCTGATGAGACAACTTTTGATGGATCGTGATCATTTGTTTAGAGGGAGAAAACAACCACTCCCTCCGACCACCTTCAAGGCTACCCTTTGTGGTTTGTTACTAACTTCCTTGACATAGGCCTGCTTCTAATGCTAGCTCTGTTGATGGGTGCTACAAAGAAAGGTGGGCATAAAATGAATGGTGACAAGAGCTATGTGCTTTATCCTTGTTCAACTTTCTCAATGGGTCTCCCCTATAGACCCATGGTAGGCTTCTTGAATCTTGCATACATGAAGTGTCATAAGTGCTTTCATACACAAATCAAGAAAAAAATTAGTCAAACCTTGCAAACTCCTGTTAGATCCATTCATGCATCTTCAAAATATCATAATATTGATATTTGGTGCTCATTTGGACCATAAATATTAATGCATGCTTAGGGGTGCAGGTACCATAGGGCAGAAGGATGTGAAATGGCAGGTGACATATGACAAACGAATGATGGACAGCAGACGGATGATAGATGATGGGCAGCAGGTAGAGGGATGGAGTCTCAGAAACGGCGACGGAGGGATGGAGTCCCAGAAATGGTCACGGAGGGACGACGTCCCAGAAAATGACCACGAAGGGACGAAGTCCTGGAAATGGCCATAGAGAGATGGAGTCCCGAAAAATGGCGACAGAGGGACAGAGTCCTAGAAAATGGCCACGGAGGGACGAAGTCCTAGAAATAGGCCATGGAGGGAGGAAGGCTCGGAAGGGAAGGGCAGTTCTGAAACTTCAAAAAGCTTAGCAAATTTTAGATTTTTCAATTTTAGTGCATGGGATAAGGGGTAGAAAGAGTGCCAAGACATACTTCCTCAAGATTTGACTGATTTTAAAAAATGTAGAAGTTTGGAAAGGGGACTCTGGAGGGTCGCCACCCTTTTGAAATGACAATGATCACATAGCAGCTTGAAAGGAAAGTTTCAGACAACCACATATAGACGAAGGCCCAAAAATGGCCACGAAGGGACAGAGTCCTAGAAAATGGCCATGGAGGGATGGAGTCTTAGAAAACAGACATGGAGGGGCGGCGACCTAGAAGGAAATTTCCCAAACTTCCCAAAAATTAATGAAACCTTCCCAGTTCACTTATGAACGAAAAAAACATCCCAAATCCATAGACAACTTGTCCCCAAAGTCAAAAAATGATGGAAAACGTGAAGCATGCGAGAAGGTGCCAAGTCAGCAGGAGCAAGGCAAAAAGTAGAAAAGGAAGGGGGGGACTTCGTTTCTCCCTAGATTTGAATGCCCCAAATAAAATGAAGGGCCATGAGCAACATTTATAGGCCAATTTCCATTAATGGTAGGAATTGATTTCTTTGTATGGAAGACCTAGGTTAGGTGAGATGATTTGAAAAAAACCATGGGAACGTTGGGGCCTGATAACCAGGAAGACGTCGACTGATAGTTGTTTCAAAAGTTTTGAGAGAAATCAATGGCGAGAGAAGCTTTAAGACCTGACAGATGGAAGGCTGCCATTGAATGGCCATTAGAATTGGAAAATAAGTAATAGAAACCTAGAAGGGGAGATCCAGTGAGCCGGGCCTGGGGGACCAGACGGATGCTAGGACTTCGTCAAAAATATGGGGAAACAAAAATCTAAGGAGTGGGTCTCGGGCCGCAGAAGGACGGGGTCCTTCGACCGTTTGAGATGGCAAGTGCAATAGGGAAATCCACCAGGGGAAACCTGTGAGGGTGGACCCGGAGGACCCTAGGGATGCTAGCAGAGGAAAATTGCCAAGGGATCTATCAAGACTAAAGACCTTGGAATTTGAGGGGCCAAAGAACATGGCCAAATTTTAGATGACTCTTTTGAGGTTCGTTGACCATTTTGAACACCAACACGGGGGCACGCAAAATGAGGCAAAGCCAAATGTGACCCAACAAGGAGAAGGAAAGAGAGGGTCCTTGTTTTGAATGGGGCGTGTGTGCAAAACATGCACCACAAATGGCAACTCGCTATGGAAATGCTCTAGAGCATTTCGATGACAAACTAGAATCATGAACCCAAAATCTTTGGTTCTAAACTTCACCTGAGGGAAAACAAACAAGATGCTCAACCAAAGGATCAAAACTAGTAGCCAACCCAACCTACAGTATGCTAAAAATCCAAGTGTGTGCAATTTTGTTAATTCCCATCCTTCAGTTTCTATAGGAACCTAGGCTTTGTCAAGTTAAGCTATGTAGTTAATTCTAACTCCAAAAGAATTTGGTACATTTCCTTGCTTCTAGTCAGGCGTCCATATCCCTGACGAGCTGGTTGTCATTGTGATTCTCCTGAACATTTCTCTATTGCCGGTCGGGCGTCCATAGCCCTAGTAGAGTTGCTCGGATACCCCTGAAAGTTGAATTTTCTCTTTCTTTTAATTTTCAATGATTTCTTTCTTTTCTTTCTTTTGATTTTTTCTCTTTTCAGTTCTTTTATTTCAACCCGCAAGCAATAAAACTCATGCCCAGGACTGAGAATGAAAGTGGTGTTGGAGTAGAATTTTAGATTTTTCACTTAACTAGACTTCACAAAGGACCTACAATGACCTCCAGATGCTTAAAATATGTGAGAGATATAAGATTATAGAATACATCAAAATTGGACCAACCAATGACTTATCCTCTTTGAATCAAACACCCAGATCACTTGAAACTAATAGAAGATCCTTACCGTCCACTCTAAAAAACTTGATTAGAGTTTAATAAAGAAATACATAGAATAACCACAGGTGATAAGGATGGTTGTTGTGTGCACGAATATGCCTAGCTAGAAGTAGAGAGACCCCAAGAAAAGCAACAATAGAGCAAAATAAAAATGAAAGCGAGCTTAAAGCAAACACCAAAACTAACCAAAGCGGGATGGTGAAAGAAAATAGCAAGAAAACTAATCTAAAGCAACTAACCTATAGGAAACCAACTAACCTAAGGAAAGCAGGAAAGTGGAGTATTTATAGGAAACCTACACTACTCAAAACAGGCTATGTACAAAGATATTTACAAAGCACTATGTTTAGGCAAGGTGAGCTGAAACTCATGCCCATTGGATTTCGTAATCCATGCCCAAGTAATAGGGAAATCGTTATAGTTCTAAGCCATGCAGATTTATCTTTATACTAAAAAAAAAGAAGTTTATTATCACAGCATTCAAATTTAATTGGATAGTTAGGGAAAATCAACAATTGAAGAGGTTTGTTAAACCGATGGTTAATCCATAAACATGTTTTCCTTCCCCCACTCCCATAATCAAAATGATAAATGCAGCTATGAAAATTAACAGAGGAAAGGAAGGATAGAACCTGGATGTTGTCATGCAGAGGTTGCAGCATTTGACAGCCAAGAGCGAGCCCTGCATTGTCGATAGGTGAATTGGCAATTTTAGATGGAGGGACTGGATGGCAAATCATTTCAGACATTAAGCTTTCATAATTCTAGGAGAACGGGGCAGAAAAAAACCCTTCCAATCATCGTGTGGGATCCACAACCTCCACTAGCTTTTCTTTGAGGAAGTACACCTCATCTACTTAAGTTTATGTTTCCCAAAAATCTTCTTGATTGATGTATTCAAGGGGTAGCATGTTCTCCCGTCTCCTTCCCTTGGTGTTGACCTTAATCTTATAATGTCCAAAGTCATAGGACAATGACATGGACGAATCTATCCTAATGTACCCATCTGAATATGAAGGAGGATCAATAATGATCATGGTGGAAGGACTCCAAGTTGTATCTTGGAGTCTGTAGGTTGTGTCATACTTGTTGGAAACCATCAAAACACCCCCACCTTTATCTTATTCTCTTTGTTGGTCATGCACTTCATCATGATGTTTACTCGTTTCCTCTTGCTCACTTTCGTTGTAGATGGAGAAGGAGTTCCTCTCCCAATTTGGAAACTCTAATGCTTTGTTGTTTGGAGGTTCGGGTAGTAGGCCTTCATCACACCCATCTTCTGAGATGTGTTCTTCTTCAGTGCTAGCATACCTCCACAATATAGCTCCCAATAGAAAGAAGTCATCAATGGATGGCACCTCATCAAGGGGACCAAACTATACTATGCAATTTCCTTCCAAAGACTCACCATAAATTGTATCTTCCATGGTGCATCAATGCTCTTCAAGAAGAAGAAATTCTTGATGACTGGTGGACAACATTCCTATTTTATCTACTTCATCACTCAAAAGCTTGAGACTGTATTGTTTTCCTACTTCTATTGTTGTCCCAACATCCTCTTGAGGCCTACCTTTAGTTGAGTCATCACTTGATTCAGGTTTTTGGTCTTCTTTTTTCGGTCTGGGCAACAAGTAGAGGAGGTTAGACACTTGGCTACTCCGCTTGTCCTCTAACTCATTTGATAGCTTCTTGGCATAGCTTGCATGCAAACTCAGAGAGTGATGAATCATGGAGCCTACACCAGTTTGTGAGTAACAAGACTTCTAGATCCACTTGATATCTCAATTGCGACCAATCCTTTGCTAATTTGGAGATAGGTTGGTCATATATTTCCACTATTAGGTCCTCATAATCATTTGGGAAGGAAGGTGGATAGTAGACATCCACAATTAGTGGTTGTTCCCACTCCTCCAAATATTCATTTTTGGATGGTTGATCACTGTCATTGTAGATTGAGAGGTCCTCTAATCTAATCTCACTTATTTCTTTGTCATCATTCTCTGCTATCCCAAGGCTGTCATCCTTTTCTTCTTCCTGATTTTAGCATCTACGTTGGCTATCCCAGCATGTGCTACTGCAAACTTCATTGATTCATTGTCAACTATCACTAGCTTCTCTTCTTGAGTGGAGGATTTCTCTTTGCTGATAGAGGAAAGGCTTTCCAACTACCTTCCGACTGAATTTTCATCACAACTTTCTACTATCCTACAAAAATTAGCTCCTTCCTTTTCATTTTCAACTTCAACGTTCACTGTCCCAGCACTAGTTTGTGTCGAATCCCTTGGTTCCTCTTCAATGTGCTATCCTCTAGATGTTGACAACTCTTTGGCCTCATGGGATGACTCATCCTCCTTAACAGTTGGCTGCTACAACTCATTCAAACAACCCCTAGCTTGAGTGATTATGTTCATGCATGATGAGCAAGTGAATTCGAAGTGAGGTGCATTGTGAAATCTGCACCAAGTAGACATCAACACCTCCTCCAATCTGGGTTAGTCTTTGCTATACAAATGTTCCCAGATCAGCTCCTTGAACACTTTGGCTTCCATGGCTGTCAATTCTTCCTCCAGGTCTGCAAGGGTTAAAGGGTGATAGATTTCCCAAATGATAATTTCTCCCTGCAAGACTCTTTCAATTCTGCTCAAGAAAGTTAGACACCCCAACTCGTTGTGCCTGCAAGTGCAATGGATCTGACATCTATCCACCAATGCGAATTGTTGCAATGGTTTCCTCAGTCTCTTGTTCAAATCTGAATGTAGCTAATCGATTTTTATTTACAAATGCTTCTCCATCTCTGCTCAACTTTATTTTCTTTCAAAATTTTATGATTTTAAGTTTCAACATTAAAAGAGACCTCCTTATCTCAGATTTCTTCTTGAAAGTGCTCTTTTCAAATTCCAACTTTCAACTTTGTAGCCTCAACATGCCAGGCCCTCCTTCTGGCCTAAATTTTGTTGATGTGGTGTATTGCACACTTCCTTCTAGTGATAGTTCTTCTTCTTGGGGTTCTAATTCTCCTGGACAAGTGAAGGGATAATAATTCCCCAATTCCATCTCAGCTAAGAGCACCTCATTGATGTTGTTGTACTTTGTGATCATGTATTTTATATGGGGCTCATGGTCTATATAGATCTGATTTGGAAATCCTCTCTAGGGTAACCACATGTGAGAATGATCTGTTACAACATATCCATTCAATGTTCAGGTGAAATCTCTCCTAAGGATAAGCTCGTAGGTGTCAGGGATGTCAGCTACTTGAATATCAATGACCTGTTGTATCCTTGGATTCATAGCAATCTGCATCAGAATCCTATTCATCTCTCCCACTATGTTAATTTATGTTTTATCCAACTATGTCACTTTCCTTCTTGAAGGTGTGGGAGTAATCCCAAGAGATTTTCACATGACAAGGGGCATAACATTAGCTGATGCTCCTAAATTGAGTAGGAAGTTGTGCAAATTTTTTCCAAATATTCAGATGGTAGTGAGGAAAGGTAAAGTTTCAAACTTAACTTGGAATAGGCCCGTAGGAATGTCTATCTGAGCTACTTGACCCTTGTTCTTATTGCATGTTCTATCCTTATCCTACCTAGAAGGCTGATCTTTTGGGTTTCATTTGCCATTTTGATTAGACTCTTTTGTGGGTTGTTCACCTGTGGACTGATTTGAGGGAATATCCTTCCTCTTCCCCATGGTTTCTTGTGTCTCAGGTTCTTGTCTAGTTTTTTCAAAGGTGACACTTTTGGCTGATGTTTCTTGCATTGATTTAGATGACAAAGTTCCATTAATCACCTTGAAGAAGGTGCCTTACAGTAGGAACCTTAAGTAACTCAAAGGCAGATAGGCTGATCTTAACCCTTTTAAACTCCTCTGCAACATATTCACCCATTTGTTGAATTTCAGATTCAAAGGACCTACCTATGGCAGAGATAGCAAGCTGGGTTTGTGTTTGACTTGACTAATTTTGGGGCTGTCCTTGAGTCTGATTTTGTGATTGATTATGTGGCTGATTTGATGACCTATCCTTATTGAAATATTGAGTGGGTACATGAGGAAAACTGAGATTGTTGCTAGCATTTGGATCTAGTGGGGTAGTGAAGTAATTAGGTGGAGTGGATGTAGTGAATGGTCCCCCTGCTTGCCTATTCCTTAAATAATACAGAGTGGATCTCTAATGGAATGTGTTTACTTCATCCTCACGAGGCTCTTCATCATCTAAAGGACCATTATCTACTGAATCAAATAGTTGAGACAAGGTTTCACCATTACTTACCTCTTTAACCTCTTCGATCTTTTTAGAGGAAATCTCATCTTCAAGCTTGTTACTTTCACTTCTCAGGAATTAGGCTTGGTTGACCATGAGCACTGAAGAATCATATGGCTTGGATGGGACTATGTCTCTACAACTCATGCTATCCACAACGTTTTGAACTTCTACTTGAAATATTTCAACTGCTATTTGGAATTCAGTGCAGTCCTACTCAGAGTGCCTATTTGTTTTATGAATTCGACACCATCTAGATAAGGCAGCTTTAGCAAGGTGTAATCCACTAGTGGTCTTCTCATTACTGGCAGGTTGATCGAGAGGGGTGGGAACACCCCCATTGTTAGGCCTCATACTCCACATATAATTTTGTCTTTGACAAGGTCTCCTCTCAAAATTCTAATTAGAACTTTGTCCTCTGTCATAATTCTGCCTAGAAGAAGTTTTGGCCTGTCGATCATCCCGGTGGTCTCAATTATCTCTATTATCTCTATTGATATTGGGCTTAATACTACATTGGGAGGACTGCAATTGTTTATTTTGATTTCTCAAATGCGTCATCTCAGTAGACATTTTTTTGATCATTTATGCCAGCTCATCCAATTGATCTTTCTCTGCATTGTTTGGGTGCGTCACTTGATTCTACAGGAAAATAGGTGGAGCAGCAAGCTAGTTCTACTTGGAAGGAGGAAATTTTGGCCCTAGAAAGTATAAGGGAACTTAAGGTTGTTGTTGATATGCCTGTTGTTGCTGGTATGCCTGCTATTGCTGATACACCTGCTATTGCTAGGGAACTTGAAAGTAGATCTATTGCTAGGGTTGCAGCTATGTAGGTATAGGAGGTGCCTAATTCAAAGGCTTCCCCAGATGAGGAACTATGTGTAGCTGGTGACACCTATTTCATAAGAGGTGTTTGTTGTTGCAGTGCTCGATTAAGCCCTTGAATTTGCATTGGATGAGCGACCTACCCCATAGAAGGCAGCGGGCCAGAGATATTTAGACCTAGATCCATGTTGGCCGTGACCGCTTCAACATAGGTGTCTACCAATCTTGTGAGGGGTGGCTGTATCCTCTTCGCAAAGGCAGTGATAAGGTTGTCCAATGCAACATAGTAGACTGGCAAGGTGGTTGCATCATTGAGTGTGTATGGGGCTTGTAACCTCGAATATGCTCAATGGAATTGGTCATTGAAGGAGCTAATCGGTTCGTTGATCTCCCTCTGAATTGTTGTGAACTGATGATATAGATCTGAAGGGCTAATGAGAATCTTATATTTCTACAAGAAATCATTCATCAACAAATCCCAAGATGTGATGGAACTGGCCGAGAAGTTAACGTACCAATAGAAAGCCTCCTCCCCCAATGAGTAAGGAAAAATTTTGTATGCCACATTCTCTTGATTAATCTACATGTCTTTTAGCATTGTTTCAAATATCCTAATGTGTTCCTTAGTCATCCTTTGGGGTCAAAAGGATTGAACTTCGTGCAGAAGCTTTTGGGAATCTTGGGAATATCATGATAAGCATTGAAGTGCAATGGAGAGGGATTTTGTGCTAACCAAGCCATGAGAGGTGGTAGAGGTGGTACCTGTTGTTGGGGAAAAACAATTTGGGACTGCACCTACTGTAGAACAATAGCCTGGGGCTGCACCTAGGCAATGACAGTTTGGACTGCGCCTTGAACTTGGAGGGAAGGGTGAGGGATAGCTCCCTGGCTATGGAAAGAATGAGGCCCAAAAGTATTTTGGAGTGGCTGGGTGGATGAAAGATAAAAGGTGAAGGAAGGTGAAGGTGGAAGGGAAGTGGAAGAGATGGAGAAAGAGGAAGACGTAGAGTCCCCTCCCTTAGTTCATTTAGCCCTTGTGGGGGTCTATAGCTCATGAAGTTCCCCTTTGTTTGGTGTTGACCTTAGAATTATCTGAAATATCTTAGGGGAGAATGATCCAATTCGATCTAGCTTAGCCTGGCACTCCTTCTAGCGCCAGTTCTATGGATGTGTTTTTTATGCACTTCTCAACATAGGTAATGCATAGGTGCATCATGTCTCTTGAAAGAAAATCTTCCACAATCAAATTGTAGAACACTATCTCAAGGTCTCTAATGTCAGGTCTTGACAGTGCTTGGAATATCTTAGTTGATTCATGTGATTTGATGGAATCACAAGGTAGACTTACGGATGAGTTACAAAGCGTGGGAAGTTGGGTTTGAAAATGAAGTTCTTAAGATGGGAGAGTTGTTGTGCATTTGCCGTAGGTTCAAACAATAGTCTTGAACTCTATTTTATCATTGGGTTTAGCTTTACAATGTGCAATGAACCTTGCCTAAGGTTACTTATGAAAAAAAAGGAAAAAAAGGCAGGGAAGAGAGGAAGTTCCTGGATCTTAAACCATGAATGAATAGTCCTCATGGAAGCTGCTACAGTAGAGAAACTCCCTAAATTGGGTTTTTCTTTGCCAAGAGGATCCTACAGTTACACAAAACCAGTGCAATCTTCTAAGGACTTCAATTTTTTAGATTATACACACATTATGTACATGCAATTGAACTAAGTTGCAACAATAAAGGAAGGAAGCTCGGACTAGCTTTGCAAAGTGATTCATCATCAATGAACCACAAAAAGCATGAGCTGGAAATTCATCAAATACTGAAATAAAAATCACCATCACCACTTCCATTTAAGAAACTAACAACTAAACTAAAAATGGAAGTAGAACCATGCACACATAATGACCAAACTCAAAAGGAACAACCTTAAATCATGCAATGCTACTTTCTATTGCTTCAAAATTCCTTTACATTAGCTCTCCAACCATTTACAAATGAGGGGGAGACCCCTATTTATAGTTTTCCAAATCCCAAATGAATGGCTAGGATTGATTTATATTGTGTGGCTCAGATTTGAATGCACTAGGGCTTCACCTACCCCCCATTATCCAACAATTTAAAATACAAATTTTTCCTCATTCTTAATTTTTCATCTAGTGCTCAGGTGTTATAGTAGTTTTGTCCTCTTGCTGATTTCCCTTTTACTATAGTTGAAACTATTCAAAAGCTGCCTTTTTACTTGATGTTTTCATAGCATCCCATTTGCAGATTTGTATCGTTGTTAAATGGATCAAATGATTTGATGAGACAACTTTTGATGGATCGTGATCATTTATTTGGAGGGAGGAAACAACTGCTCACTCCGACCACCTTCAAGGGCACCCTTTGTGGTTTGTTACTGACTTCCTTGACATTGGCTTGCTTCTAATGCTAGCTCTATTGATGGGTGCTACGAAGAAAGGTGGGCATAAAATGAATGGTGACAGGAGCTATGTGCTTTTTCCTTGTTCAACTTTCTCAATGGGTCTCTCCAATGGACTCGCAGTAGGCTTCTTTAATCTTGCATACATGAAGTGTCGTAAGGGATTTCATACACAAATGAAGGAAAACATTAGTTAAACCTTGCAAACTCCTATTAGATCCATTCATGCATCATCAAAAGATCATAGTATTCATATTTGGAGCTCATTTGGACAATAATCATTAATGTGTGCTCAGGGGTGCGGGCAACACAAGGCGAAAGGATGATGAACAGTGGGCGATGGACAACAGATAGATGATGCACGACAGATAGACAACAAACTTTGGATGATGGACGGAGGGACGAATTCTCAGAAATGGCCACAGAGGGACAGAGTCCCAGAAAATAGCCACAAAGGGACAAAATATTGGAAACAACCATGGAGGGACGGAGTCCCGAAAATGGCCACGAAGGGACGTCATCCCGTAAAATGGCCATGGAGGGACGATGTCTCGTAAAACTACCATAGAGGGATGGAGGCCTGGAAGGGAAGTTCTGAAACTTCACGAAGCTTAGCAAATTTGGGATTTTTCAATTTTAGTGCATGGGAAAAGGGGTCGAAAGAGTGCCAGGAAACACTTCCTCGAGATTTGAGTCATTTTGAAAAATGTGGAAGTTTTGAAGGGGGAAGCTAGAGGGTCGCCATCCTTTTGAAATGGAGATGAGCACACGACAGCCTGAAAGGAAATTTTCAGACAGCCATGGAGGGAGGGATGCTCAGAAACAACCATGGAGGGACGGAGTCCCGAAAAACAGCCACAGAGGGATAGAGTCCCAGAAAACGGCCATGGAGGGGCAGTGACCTGGAAGGAAATTTCCCAAACTTCCTAAAACTTATGGAAACCTTGGAAGTTCACTTAGGCACCACAAAAACATCCCAAATTGCAAAGTCCCAAAAAATGGCCATGGAGGCACAAAGTCCTAGAAAACGGTCACAGAGGGGCGGCAAACTGGAAGGAGATTTCCAAAACTTCTCGAAACTTAACGAAACCTTGGCAGTTCACTTAGGCACCAAAAAAACATCCCAAATCCGTAGGAAACTTGTCCCAAAAGTCAAAAAATGATGGAAAACGCAAAACATGCTAGACGGGCCCAAGTCAGTAGGAGCAAGGCAAAAAGTAGAAAAGGAATGGGGGGACTTTGTTTCTCCCTAGATTTGAATGCGCTAGGTAAAATGAAGGGTTGAGAGAAAATTTTAGTCCAATTTCCATTAATGGTAGGCATTGATTTCTTTGTATGGCAAACCCAAGTTAGGTGAGATGATTTGAAAATAGTCATGGGATCATCGGGGTCTGATAGCTACGAAGACGTCGACGGATAGCCGTTTTGAAAGTTCTGAAAGAGATCGACAGCGAGAGAAGCTCCAAGACCTGACGGACGAAAGGTCGCCACTGAACAACCATTAGAATCATAAAATAAGCAACAAAAATCAGAAAGGGGAGATCTGGCAAGCCGAGCCCAGGGGACTAGACGGATGCTAGGGCTTCATCAAAAATATGGGGAAACAAGAATCCAAGGAGCGGGTCCTAGGCCGTGGAAGGACAGGGTCCTTCAACCATTTGAGATGGAAAGTACAACAGGGAAATCCACCAGGGGAAACCTGCGAGGGGGGACCCAGAGGACCCCAGGGATGCCAGTAGAGGCAAACTGCCAAGGGATCTGTCAAGACTAAAGACCTTGGAATTTGAGGGGGCAAAGAACATGGCCAAATTTTAGATGACTCTTTTGAGGTTTGTTGATGATTTTGAACACCAACACGAGGGAACACAAAATGAGGCAAAGCCAAAAGTGACCTGGCAAGGAGAAGGAAAGAGAGGGCCCCCGTTCCGAATGATGCATGTGTACAAAACATGCACAACAATTATTAGGTAGTTTAATGTTCACTTATGGGGAGATCATATGAAAATTTTATGATTTTATCGTTATTTTTATTTAGATATAATAATAGGGGTTCTATAAAGGTCCCCACCTTTGAAGTAGAAGGATTAAACCATAGACTCAAAATACCAAAAAGAAGTATGTATATTTTCTCACAAGAGAAAAAACCTTCCAACATAGACTAATAACCTTATGGAATAGAAAAAATAAACTATTACCACTAGAAAACTCTAACCAACTCACCATAAATGGGTAAGTGCACAAAGATGGTTCCCAAAAAGGGGGCTTAAGTGGTCACTTTTTTTCCTGAAATAAGGAAATACTGACCTTGGACATGAAATATAGGATAGTTACATTCAAAAAAATTTAGATGGAACAAAAACAAGGATCAAAGTGCTCTGAGTCTACTTTCTAAACTACTAATTTATTTTGAAAATGGTTGAGATTAAAGGGTTCAAAAGAGGGATGCACACAAATTGGTGTTTTTTTTTCAGAAAAACATAACATAGCAACTCTTGTACAACCCTAGTATGGTGAACTTTTTTGTATTATTTTTAAAATCGCTACAGTCAAAAGTTAGCTAACAGTATGTAGTTGATGCACAATTTTTCTGATAATTTTTTAATGAATATTTGAGTTTTTACTAATTTTCTAAGTGGGCACTTCCTGAAAAGTAGAATTTTGGCCATGCTCCCCCTACAAATTTTGGAAAGTAATTGATTTATTTTTTATTTTTTATTTTTTATATTTTTAGAATGTAGTCTAGTTTCTAAAAATGTAATTTATTTGAAATTTTGATGAACAATTAATTTATAATGAAAAAAACACCAAACACTATTTTTTGGAAAAAAAGAGACATACAAACAAAATAAATTATGGATGAAAGGCTTAACATTGTCAGAAAGTGAAAAAAATTACATCGTTGGATAGCTAAGAGAGAACCTAACATGATCGTGTGTTACGATTTTGTCGATATTGAACCAGATGCAATCCTGATGGTGGTGAACCCGATTATGTTAAAAAATTGTAGAATGAATTTGGTCAATACCAAAAAGGTGCTCTGCTCACGTTATGTCTTAGTTTTGACATTTTTTTTGCTTCTTCGGGGTACATGTCAAGCAAGACATAACACAAGCATGTTATAACGTGCTTGTGTTATGTCTTCCTTTATATTAAATGCCACTCTATTGAATGTTTGTTGATATATTTGTATGTTTGTATGTACATGTATGTTGGTGTGTCATGTATGTATGTATGTATGCCTATATGTATCGGTGCATGTATATTTATGTATGTGCATATATGTATGGTGTACCCATGTATGTATGGTT
>VDFB02193867.1:261641940-261690298 GCA_007258455.2 Sequoia sempervirens | reverse complement strand
GGCCTAGTGAGAGGTTGTCTCCCTTGCCGTGCAGGATCTGGCTATGCACTGGGCCTATCCTAAGCTGACCCCCCACCTCTCCCCTGGAAGTTCTTCATATCAAAATAATTTGGGATTTTGTTCAATATGAACTCACTATAGCAACTTCTAAAATACTAGGGTGCTTCTGGTACTTTTGCATTTGGTTATCAAAGACCATGTACCACCTATCATAAAAATGGTTCCTAATCTCTTGGTGGTGGCACCAATGAATAGGAAACCTCTTTGAATTGAGGCTAAGATTTTGATTTGTGCGTGGGTTAGTGAATAATGAGCACAAACCACCTTTTGTAATTTTTAAATCCTTTACTTGTTTATATGATAGTTTATTCATGTAATATGCCCTAGCCGCCTACCTCATATCTTTCCATCCAGTTATTTGTTTGCTAATTGAATCTACATTTTTTAACATATCTTTCAATGAATTTTCTAGGGTCATTCTTTCTGTGGTTGGACCATTTGGATCACTCAACCTACTAATAAAATCCTCAATATGTTTTTTGTTGTTCTTAATTTCACTCATTAAATTTTTTTGAGTGCCAGGAGGGTGTTGAGTGATTAGTGGAGGAGGTTGACGATTTGGTTGCTCTTCTTGTTGAGGATTTTGAGGGTTTGCAGGTTCATTTGCATCTCCTACAAATTCAGAAAAAAAAATCAAATATAACCTAAAACTATGAAATTCAAAACAAACAACAAACAATACTTACCTCCCCCACCTCTTTGTCATCGTGGCACCATCCTTGCAATGAAATAACAATCGTTGTTGAAGATTTTTGCAGAATACCTCCTCCTAGAATGCGAGTGCGAAAGTTGGGGGTTTTGGACGTGGGAAGAACAAAAAAATAGTTGAAATGAAAATGAATCTTTCACTTTTTTTTTTTTTTTAATGTGACATAACGCAAGCACGTTATAATGTGCTCGCACTATGAGTTTTCAAATTTTTTTTAAAAGTGGCCACAAAATTGCTACCTAGCTTTATGCACCCACTCAAATCATGAACAATAACAATTAAAAGGATAATAAAAATAAGAATGAGAGATTACATTAGTCCCCATAATCCCTCCCACCAAGCTATACTTGACCAACATCCACCACCTCTTCCACCCAAGGAACATTCTTCTTACCTTGTAACCCCTTGAAATTGCTAGCAAGTGAAGAAAAATAAACACCAAATAAAATTTCTTAATGATACCTAAAGTGGTGGTTAGAAGGACCATAAGAGTAAGTTATAATTGAATTTCTTCCAATCACCAAGAAACCCTAAAATTTATGGATATACAAGCCTAATAACAATCTCCCAACATTGTTATAGTAGGAATGTAGGAATCTAATTTCATTCCTCATTTCATCAATCACTCATAGAATCCTATTGTAAGGATAGGGATAGTAATAAAAATACTTGAAAAATATAGGAATATAATAGTAATTATATTACAAATAGTTGATAATAATTGAGAATGACAAGCCACTTTAAGGGTGTAAACCTCCAAATATATCCAATAAGAATATACTTCATAATATGATTATAATGATATTATCTCTAGCTATGGTATATATACCTAATTATGTAATGGTTTCATCCTAGATCAACTTAGATACCTAAATATAACACCTAGGATGACATAAATACCTATATACAACTATCATAATTATTATAAAACTTAACTAAGAGTTAAGATAGATACATGACAACTGCTTATAACCCTATGCATACTATTATCATGCCTACACTCTTCAAAGATGTGTTTTCCTTATTGTTAATCAATTATGGATACTTTTGCACAAAAAAGCCATTTTCTCATGTAGCATCTTTAGCTAGGGACTACTTCCATTTTATCAAATTTCTATGATTTCCCTTCAACAACCTCTTCATGCATGTTTGAATAATTCCTTTAGGATCCAAAAATATTCTTCCATACTCATCAAGCTTAGGTAACTTAGTCTATGCTACACCTCCTTTCCTATAAACTTTCTTCAAGCACGAAAAATCAAATATTGGATGTATTTTTTACATATGTAAAAACCATCATGATTAAATAACATAATAATTCAACAATATAATTAAATGGGAGAGATACAAATTTATTCTTTAATTTTGTTAATAGATTATGTTGGAGTTGATAGTGAACCCCACAGCTCCCAAAAATCCCTACAACCAAAATGCGTATCACAAACGAGAGATCAAAGAAGCTGATTTTCTATGTAACCTTGAGAGAAAAGATCGAATCTAGAAAGGCAACTGATATGCGCAATGTATTAATTTGAATTTATGTTTACAATGAATGTACATGCTTATAAAATCATAAAAAATAAAACCCTAGATGAGGATTGCACTATATTGTGACAAGTGTCTTAATCTCATTCAATGAGACAACTAGACCTATAATTACCCCAATCTAATTAATAAAAAGGCACTCATAAGTTTAGCTTAAGTATAAGGGATTTAATAATTAATTAATGATTAATTAATTATCAAGTGATGTCCTAATTACTCCAACATCCCCCCTTAAGATCAACTTAGGGATAAGCTATAAAAACCTAATGAAGAATGCAATGATGGATGCATGGATGGGTCTTAGATATAATTTCTGATGAGGTACCCATGTACAAATAAATGAATCTCTCATAACCAAAGAAAAAAGGAGAAAACCATATGAGAAAAAATCCTCTCCAAAAGAAAAAGAAAATTAATGTACTAGTGAAAGAAGGATAGAAGGAGGACTCAATGTGACCCCCCAAGGACTGCTTCTATCACACAAGTACAATAGATGTTCCCCAAAAGGAGAGAGAAAATGAGGATATGAATCTCCCCATAAAGAATTAGATCTTGTGCTAATGATGAACACCTAAAGACATAATATGATCCACTACCTGCAAACTACATTTATCCCCTTAGGAAGAAACATATCCATTGGTGATTAGAGAATCCAATCCAAAAAGATGGGTGAATTAGGAATCTAAATCTAAATAATGTGTGCCTCTAAAAAAGTGCTCACATTTCCAAATGTCAGAAAGAGATTATTTTGAGCTAAGATACCGTGAAGACTAATGTAGGACAAGTTGTAAAGGTGATGAAGATGGTGGGCCAACACCAATGATGTGGATTTCAACAAAGAGGAGATGAATGTCCTCAAAGTAATCCTCCAAATTTGCAATTTGAGACTCTAAAAACAAGGATGATATGTCTATAAGATTCAAATCCCAAGTAGCTATGTCTAGAAGAAGATGGATTTCCTACTACATTGAGCCAATAGGGGCCAAAGATGTGGTGATGCCAAGTTCATTAGGAACAAAAGAATATGGTGATGAAGTCCCGCTTTGAAGAGTGGAAACATCAAGACGAGTCTCTAAACCATCAATACATGCAAGACCTATAATATACTCAAGCTCCTCTAAAGTATTATCATCAAGGGGTATGAAATCTGCATAGGATCCTCTAGGTATGGATACATATGAGGGTCTCCATGGATCTCCCAAAGACGAGTCCAAAGTGTGTGGGGACAATCAATCACTAGTATAAAAACATAAATAAATGACTAAAAAAACTACTAAAAACTAGTCTTGTGATCAATAGTTTGGTCATGTGAACATTAGTAGTTTATTGCCAGTCATTTATAACATGACCAAATTTATTGTAAGGAAATCTAGTGGAATGCATCTAATAAAAACTCCAAACAGTAGTGCCTTCGGTAACTTTTATTCGATTAGGTTACTTCAAAGACATGAATAACTATGTCCTAATGTGAAAAAAGATAGTTTATTTCCCACATTGATCCATCTGGGAGAAACACATGTAAATTCAATAGCAAGCATTAACATATTCTACTACATGAACCAATAGATATGAAAGATGAAACAGAAAACCAGAACACAAAGATTTACGTGGGGAAAATCCTTTCAGATAAAAAACCCCACACCCCAAAGATCGAGCCATTGTATTATTCAACAACAAAACGGTTACAATACAATTTCAGGCTCTTAGCACTTTCAAAAATTACATCTTGTTCATTTTGGATACAACTGGTAGCAACAGATATCCCTGTACAGTTTTTGATCACCCTCTCAAACTAAATAACCTTCGCACTGTTACAATATAATCACATATATAGTGCAGATCAACTTAAGAGAAATGAGAAACATGCTTCTTGATCAGGAGCTCTCTCTTCTCCTCTATTTAGGCCTCAAGGCCCTCAGCCATACAACCAGCCTCTCCACCTTCACATCGTTAGCTCTCTCTTCCTTCTATTCGGCTTCGGCTCTATGAAATGATTTGTTTCCAACTGTCAGATCACAACTGTCAAATAATCCATCTCAGCAATGTAGATGTTTCCACTTCCTTGCATGGAAGATAATATGTCTAGGTCACACCACGTAGGACAGTCACCCAAATGGTCAACAAACAATCAACTTGTGTTGAATGTCAGTGAGACACTAACCGTGTCTCCCCGATGGCACAAGTCCTTACAATCAATACCACCAAGGCTTCACTATCAGCAAGAGGTTACATCAAGTCTAGAGATCTATCGCTAAGACTTCACCATGTCGCCAAGACCTCACACCAAGGATCACAAGGTATTCTGAAGAGTTCATCAGTCGGCAAGACTATTGCTCTTCGGCCAGACATTACACCGAAGTCTTCAAGACAAATCGACCTCAGCATTCTCATCGATGAGACAATTGCCATTCAATGAGACATTAAACTGAGCTCATAAGTCATTCTGAAGTGTTCCTTAGTCACCAAGACTTTAGTCATTCGCTGAGAGATCATATCGAGCCCTTTATGTTATACCGATGTCACTGTCGGCTAGACATTCCACATTCGCCAGGAGATCATACCATGGTTCCAAAGTCATACTGAAACTTTTGGCGTCCATCACATTCCTATCGGCAAGACAAATACTCTTCGCCAAGACATCACCCCGCAAGTTCCAAGTCACCTTGAATCTGTCTTGTCGGCCAGACTTACTGCTTTCGCCAAGACTTCATACTGAAACCTTTAAGTCATCTATGTGTTGCACTATTGGCGAGAGAATCAACCTTCAGCAAGACTTCTTACCGAGGCTTCCAAGTTATCCTGAAACCACTGCTCGCCAAGAGTCACATCGAACCGATGACCCCACATGTTGTCAGTGAGACTTCCGATATTTGATGAGACATCATATCGAAACAATTCTTTCAGCCAAGGGTCTCCCCAATTTCTTCGAGTGTTACATTGTCGCCAAGACAATCCTTCATTGCTGATACATCACACCAAGATCCTTAAGTTACTTTGAGTGTCCGTCGGTGAGACATATCACTATCGGTAAGACTTCTTACCGATCACCTAAGGGTTTCCCTAAAATCTCCAACACTGTCACTGAGACATGTTACTTTTGGTAAGACTTCTCACCAAGCCGCCATAGGTTATCGCGATGACTTCAATGCGTATCCCTATCAGCAAGAACTTCCAATGTCTCTAGGACTTCTTCCCAAGTGTTGAAGTCACTTTGAAGCCCCCGGTCACTATGAGTCTCCCTGACGGTCGATTGAATGGCCTGTTGGCTAGAGATCTCCACGTGGTGAGAAGTTACAATGACTACTTTATGTCATAGCGATAGACTCCAAAGTGAAAGCATTCGGCAAGACTTCTGCAAGGTCACAATGACCAGAATATTTCACAAGGTTCCCAAACTGCCAATCGGCCAGACGAAAGAAATGTCACACTGACTTTTCTCTTCCAGAGGTTCCAGCCTGTGAGATTGAGGCAACAATTCTAACAATATCCCACTTGACGAAGATCACACAGGCACCTTCAAAGCAACCAGAAACTAGAACCACACTAGCTCCAATAGTTCAAACCCTGCAATACTCAAGACACCCAATCAACATGATTCCACAAATAACAGTCCATTAGACAATCTACAACAAAGACTAGAAATCCAACTGCAACTCACTATCCAACAAAGCAACCGATCACAGCCTTCCAGAAAACCACATAGATCTCAAACATGCTCTCATGCTCCATCAAGAATTCTGCTCCAACATCCAAGATGTTCACCTTCAGGCAATAATCCTGTCATCTTCCAACATGCCACTTGTGGAAAAAGAATACAAAGCCAAGGTGTATAAGCACCATTCCAATGAACACAAGCAAAAGATCCCAGTGATATCACCAACAAGATACTACTACCACTTCACTATGCTCAAACGCTATACATAAGTAATATCAACTTCAAAACTTCAAACATAACACAATAGTGAAGTCATTATCCATAAACAAGATAAACAACACCAGTTAGAACAACAATTAGCCTGACTGCTCCCATCAAATTGATAAACCCACGCGACTGAAAAATAGCACCCACAGCTCGTGCTATACCATCCAATCTCACATACCTCATAGGTATCACCATTAGTAAACTTCTGCCAAACCAGAACCAACTCATGAACAAAAAATACAAGCTCCAAGTGCCAACTAGTCGAAGAAGACAAGACACATATAGGAGCTCCCACTGCCTGAGTAATCTAGATCTGAAAGATCAAAAAACATCGCAAGTCTACCAATGCCAGCACATAAAAAATGTAGCCATGTAGTACCAAGGAAATATCCATAATGACATGCACAACCTGCAACAAACTGCTACAAGAAAAATTTCTCTCACCACAAACCTTCACAACCACAGAGAGAAACTTTGCATATCATCTTCCTGTAGAACATCCTCCTACATACACTTCTAACAGCCAGTTGTCTCAAGAATGATCTTCTTCACATCCCAAAATAGAAACCTTAACAACATCCATCCATTCAATCACCAAGATCAAACCAATTTAACAAACAACATGGATGTAAGCATCTCTAAAAAGATCAAGCTAGATCATTCCCCATTTCAGGAAATTAGCCCATACATCATCTCCTACCAGTTCTCAACAGTAAATGGCATACCACAAAAGCTCGAGGAGATAAAAAAAACTGTACTGAACTTAATAAAACACATATGAAAAATATAATGGACCAAATACCTTTCAGATAAACTGCCGAGTATACCAAGAGTGGGAATAAGAAAAATCTTTTCAAGATATGCAAGTCATCATGACTAATCCAAGGGCAATCTCCTCATAGGTCTCTTATTGAACTCACATTCAACCTAGGTGTAGGCTTTTCAGACTTTCTGCTAAAAAAATTCAACAAGAGTAACAACAATAGCACTTCTCTCATAAGAGAAAGAAAACCTCACGTTATTCTTCATGTATCCATGAGTGCTAGCAACCGATCATCTCATGCTAAACTTCAATTGCATTACTGCACTATCATGAAGTATCAAGCAAGTAATCAAGGCACTCAATAGACAAAGAATTACCAGATCACTATTAAAGCTCCAATCATCTGAATCAAGAACTTATCATGACACCATGATGAACACATCCCCATAGGAGATACCATGCTTCAAGTGACTCCACCATTGTCTCAAGTACAATGCACAATGCCAAAACTCTAGTGCATAAACAAGAGTATACCATGACATAAAGCAAATAGATTTAAGAACAACATCACCTGTCAAGCACCACCAACACCTTATCCAAAGACTCCAAGTGTCCTCCATGGTTCCAAGATGTTGCACATCTTCGAATAATGTCCATGCAAAAGCAAAAGCATAAGAACCCTTCTGCAACACTAAAGAAGACCATTCACCACCATGTGATGAATCCACAGTCACTGCTAGAGCTCCCACTGAAAGGTGAGACCTGAGCTCTCCAAGCATCATGACCAACTGCTTCAGGTTCCCATAACTGACTATTCAGGTACTCAATAATATCCATCCTCTCATCTCAAAGAAATCACACCAATGCACAAGTGACCACAGACAAGGCCAACTAACAAATCTACACCATCAATGAATCAACCTCATGGATAAAGATAGTCCACATCCAAGTTATCTCACTACAGCCAATAGGTAGCTAATCCATCAACCGCATAACTTGTAGATCACAACCATAAAAAATGCAAACCCATTATCACATTGAAAACTGCAACACTGAGATATCAAAAAGAATAACCATGTGGGCAACATGACTCAAACACCAGATCATGCCAAATCTGATTTTCCAATCATGTCCACAATGAGTGCCATAATCAAGGAACCCACAAGCATTACCACAAGAATGTTGAGTGACAAAACACTTACCAACACTCCCATGTAGAGAAAGAGTCACACCTCCTCAAAACCATGCACCAAGCATGCATGCAGACCTGCAACTATCTCATCCAACAACACTCCAAAAAGCTAGTGTCTAGACAATAGCTTAACAACAACTCCACATGATCACAATTTTTGCTTAACCATGTAAAACCTACAAAACCACAGAGCCATGCAAGTACAAATCATCCTTAGAAAGAAAACAATAGTTCAAGAGAATCGAGGCCTCTTTTAGGCCAACTTTAAACCACCTCCATGTACATGCATCTGAGAAAGAGAGAAAGGCTATTTCAAAAGCTTTCTAATCATCTAATGGTTAACTCCATAGTCTTCAAGCATTCGAGGTTAACAGGAAACAGTGCTTTCCAACACCAAGAACCACCACCTAGCATAAGCGCTCTCTTCCATGACTGAGAAACAATCTAGGCTTCTCCATATCACCTAGAAGCCTATTACACAGATAGCAATATCAAAGCTTTACTGCTACACAACAACATAGTAGGAAAATCCACCTCATACTCCAAGGTTATACCTCTACCATCCAGGAGACATAGATCACAACATAATCAACTCCCTTTCTCTCTGGACCATCCTTCAAGCTGCATGTTGTCTTAGAATACCACAAGGCTTCCACTCAACAAAGGATCAATACATCAGTCCATTCCTCCATATTTCTTCTAGCCAATCAAGCTAAGAAATATTCACAGGAAAAATATCTAGAACCAACAACCAAAAGAAGGCTCTGATACCACTTGTAAGGAAATCTAGTGGAGCGCATCTAATAAAAACTCCAAACAGTAGTGCCTTTGGTAATTTTAATTTGATTAGGTTACTTCAAAGACATGAACAACTATGTCCTAATGCGAAAACATACACAGTTTATTTCCCACATTGATCCATTTGAGAGAAAAAAATGTAAATTCAACAACAAGCATTAACAGATTCTACTACACGAACCAACAGACATGAAAGATGAAACAGAAAACCAAAACACAAAGATTTACGTGGGGAAAATCCTTTCGGATAAAAAACCCCACACTCCAAAGATCGAGCCATTATATTATTCAGCAACAAAATAGTTACAATACAATTTTAGGCTCTTAGCCTTTTCAGTGATTACATCTTGTTCATTCTAGATACAACTGGTAGCAACAGATATCCCTGTATAGTTTCTGATCACCCTCTCAAACTAAACAACCTTCTCATTGTCACAATATCATCACATATACAGTGCAGATCAACTTAAGAGAAATCAGAAACATGCTTCTTGATTAGGAGCTCTCTCTTCTCCTCTATTTATGCCTCAAGGCACTCATCCATACAACCAACCTCTCCACCTTCACATCGTTAGCTCTCTCTTCCTTCTCTTCAGCTTCGGCTCTATGAAACGGTTTGTTTCCAACTATCGGATCACAACTATCGAATCATCCAGCTCAGCAACGTAGATGTTTCCACTTCCTTGCATGGAAGATAATACGTCCAGGGCACACCACATAGGACATTCACCCAAATGGTCAACAAATGATCAACTTGTGTCGCATGTCAGTGAGACACTAACCGTGTATCCCCGGTGCCACAAGTCCTTACAATCGATACTGCCAAGGCTTCACTATCGACAAGAGGTTACATTGAGTCCAGAGATCTATCGCTAAGACTTTGCCATGTTGCCAAGACCTCACACCAAAGATCACAAGGTATTCTGCAGAGTTCATTAGTCAGCAAGACTATCGCTCTTTGCCCAGACATTACACCAAAGTCTTCAAGACACATCGACCTCAGCATTCTCATCGGCGAGACAATTTCCATTCGATGAGACATTACATCGAGCTCATAAGTCATTCCAAAGTGTTCCTTAGTTGCCAAGACTTTAGACATTCGCTGAGAGATCATATTGAGCCCTTTATGGTATACTAATGTCACTGTCGGCTAGACATTCCACATTCACTAGGAGATCATACCGTGGTTCCAAAGTCATACCGAAACTTCTGACATCCATTGCATTCCTATCGGCAAGAAAAATACTCTTCGCCAGGACATCACCCTGCAAGTTCCAAGTCACCCCGAATCTATCTTGTCAGCCAGACTTACTGCTTTTGCCAAGACTTCATACTGAAGCCTTTAAGTCATATCGATGTGTTCCACTATCGGTGAGAGAATCAACCTTCAGCAAGACTTCTTACTGAGGCTTCCAAGTTATCCTGAAACCACTACTCACCAAGAGTTACACCAAACCGATGACCCCACATGTTGTTAGCGAGACTTCTGATATTCGATGAGACATCATATCGAAACAATTCTTTTGGCCAAGGGTCTCCCCGATTTCTTCGAGTGTTACATTGTCGCCAAGACAATCCTTCATCGCTGAGACATCACACCGAGATCCTTAAGTTACTCTGAGTGTCTGTCGGTGAGACATATCACTGTCGGTAAGACTTCTTATCGATCACCCAAGGGTTTCCCTAAAAGCTCCAACATTGTCACCGAGACATGTTACTTTTGGTAAGACTTCTCACCGAGCCACCATAGGTTATCCCGATGACTTCAATGCTTATCCCTGTTAGCAAGACCTTCCAATGTCTCTTGGACTTCTTCTCGAGTTTTGAAGTCACTCTGAAGCCCTCGGTCGCTATGAGTCTCCCTGATAGTCGACTGAATGGCCTATCGGCCAGAGATGTCCACACGGTGAGAAGTTACAACGACTGCTTTATGTCATAGCGATAGAATCCAAAGTGAAAGCATTCGGCAAGACTTCTACAAGGTCACAATGACCAGAATATTTCACAAGGTTCCCAAACTGCCAGTCAGCTAGACCAAAGAAATTTCACACCGACTTTGCT
The DNA here is from genome assembly GCA_007258455.2 of Sequoia sempervirens. Taxonomy (NCBI): domain Eukaryota; kingdom Viridiplantae; phylum Streptophyta; class Pinopsida; order Cupressales; family Cupressaceae; genus Sequoia; species Sequoia sempervirens. The sequence goes on along the minus strand of VDFB02193867.1, from coordinate 261,679,248 downwards.
CTTCCAGAGGTTCCAGCCTGTGAGATTGAGGCAACAATTCCAACATTTATAACTAAACCATTCTTAGTCATTTATTGGATCTTTTGATTGATCAATTTGGTAGTATATTTAGTGGTTAATTTAGTCATTGATTGTTGTCAGTTGGTCATTTATTTAGTCATGGTATTCATTTATTTATTCATGGTAGTTGTTTATTTATTCATGGTAGTCATTTATTTAGTCATGGTAATCATTTTATTTAGTCATGGTAGTCATTTATTTAGTCATTGTAGTCATTTATTTAGTCATTGTAGTCATTTATTTATTCATTGTTTAGTCATTTATTTAGTCATGGTAGTCATTTATTTAGTCATTTATAAACTGAAATAATCATAAAACTTCAACAAATCTACTCAAAGAATTGAAAATAATTCACTGTATATATTCAAAATGTATATAAAATATGTTACAAAGAACTCTATACATAGAGTTTTGAAGACAAAATCTTTAGCAGCAATTTCCCCCCCTTTTTGTCTTTTTTATTTTGCCATATATACATTGCCCTTTTGACCCTTCAAGTACAACTCTTCATATTCACCAAAATAATTATGTTATCTCCTTTCACTTCATATCCCTGTGAAAAATTATTGGCCCATACATTTTACAATAATAGTCAAAATGAATATTAGTATTCCCCTTTCATTTTTACATTTCACCCATATATTTATTTTCACTATATTAACACAAGGTGAAATAATCACCCATCCCTTTTAAAAAAATTATATTTTTACCTTTCAATGCATATTCACTCAAATAATTACCTACCCCTCAACAATATTACTTTATTTCAATAATCTCATTTCCCGTCCATTTATTTCCACAACACTATATTTTATTTATTTTATTTTATTTGTCTGGGCACCATCCCACACTGTCCAGCAACACTACACACCCTCATCTTGGAAGCTACGGTAATGTGAGAAACACTTGAAGTTTACTGCCCTCCCGCATATGGTTTGCATTGGCTCTACGGGAATGTGGGAACTTTTTCTCATCTGTATACTGCATTTGCAAAATAACAAGGAAAAAACATAGGCCTGAGTAGGAAAGAAAAGGTGAGATGATAAGGAATTTCACAAGCCTGAGTATGAAATATCAACAATCTAAATAATGAGTAGGATGATGCTGAGAAATGACCAAGCACCTTGATTTCTGACTTTTCACCCAAGCCGTGGGCATTCAAAAATTGGTCTCATCCAAGCCACCCAACTGCTAGATGAGGACTAGCAGAGTTGGGAGTGACTACCAGTGTCGACGAAGTAGGCAAGAGAGATCCCCCACATAGCAATCCAGTGCCCTAGGCAGGGACCTATGTGCCTAAAACTGAGCACCAAATCCATCTGTTCACACACCAACAAGATCACGCTACAGGGGCATGCAAGAGGGGGAGATTTTGATTGACAAAAACAAACGCAACGGAAATATTGTCAATAAAACAAACAAAAAATATGGCAGAAAATTTCTGTCATAATAATTAAAAAATGGCACCCTTCCTTCGAAACACTGCTATTGGCTTCGGCTCTTGCAAACTCTTCCTCCCTGGTATTGAACTTTCACTTCTCCAATTCAGCAAGCTACACATGAAATAGGGTTTCAACGAGGGTTTTTAAGTCTATTTATTAAAATGAAAATTACCACCCACATTTTCCCACCAAGATTTGCCCCCTAAAAAAAATTCAAAATGGAATTGAAAATAAATAAACTACGATATATCTACACAATAAATATTAAAAAATATATATATTATAATGTTATATTATATTATAATATAATGTTATATAATATATACTATAATATATATTATATATATAAAATAATGATATATATTATATAATATTATAATATTAAATACATTATAATACAAATATAATATTATAATATTATATAATAATACAATATTATATAATATAAATATTATATTATATTATTATCTAATATATAATAATAATATAATATTATATATTATATTGTATTACATAATATAATATATTATTATTATATTATATTATAATACCACCCACTCCCTCAATTCAAAATATATTTTTTAATTATCCACTTTAATATCATATTGTCTAGTTTTTATTTGTATGACTAATTATTTAGTCATTTTTATTTTTGTGACTAATTATTTAGTTACTTTTATTTTTGTGACTAGTAATTTTTTACTCAATCATCAAATTAGTCACTTATGATGATCAAATTAGTCATTTATTTAGTCATTTATAGTTGTGTTGCAACAAATGAGTAGAATTTAGTCATCTTTAGTTGTGACTAAATTTTTTAGTTACATAGTCATTTATTTGCCAAATTCTACTAGTGAATGTATGATACAACACAATAGTGTCATTATCAACACTAGAACATATAACCCCTAAAACATGATCACTAATAATATCCCATCTTGATAACCTCCCTATTATGTCTAGTCTAGGTATGAGTCCATATAGATAAGGAAAAAGATCAAGCCACCTGAGATGTGTTAGAATTTCATTTTTCCAAGACTCATAGTTATCCTTTTCTAAGTTGATCACAAAAGGATGAACATAAAACCCATGATACTTTCTCAAATGATAAAATAAAAGACTAATAACCTTAGTACATGTAAAATAGATCAAATGGTGTCATCCAATGCAAACAAATCCTTTCTAGGTGCTAAGACATCCAAGTAAAGTTGGAAATATGGAGCCTTGCAACATGAGCATGAAGTGTATGTGGATTGATCTAGTTGTTCCTTTGTTGTCATTGATGTCAACATGGCAACAACTATAGGGGAAGCTTACTTAGTTTACCAAAATTTGTTTCTACTAGAAGTGTTCTTTTCTGATGAACCAATGAGCTGGTTTTTGAGTCCGAAAATCACCGCAAGAAAATATTTGACTCTCAACTCTTAATCATGGTATCATGTCTCATTCAAATAGCTATATCCTAGATCTTGAGAATTTTTGTGTTGTGAGCAGAAAGTTATCATTGACAGAGTTTATCTATGTACTCTACAAGTATTTCTCTCCTTTGCATATTAGTGTGGGAGACTCCACATTTTCTTGAGAACATTCTAATGTTGTGGTTCTAATGGTAGTCTCTATGGTGGTAGTGTGATGATAAATTGATATAATATCTAATTCAGAAGGTGTTTTCTTTGAGGATTGTATGTTGGTTTGGATTTCTTCTGGTTAGGTCCTAGTCTTGGCCGACCTAACAGATGACACATATTAAGAAGACTAGATATTCCTTGTGGATGTTTTTTTATAGATATGTGTCAACTTTATATGATGCACTATATGGATAAAAATGTTTTGAATCATATATGGTGACGACAAGAGTGTTTTTTTATTTTTTTTCTTTCATCTAATTAGGTCGACCTAATTAATGAATGAGATATACTTGTATATATATAATATTCTTTGAAGAGGAAAAAGAAGAGGTGTTGTGGAGTAGTAAAGTGAAAGGAAGATTAAGGGGTATGTGAAGATACGAGCCTAAATGCTTTATCATTTGAGGATAAAAACAAATTTATGAGCGATTGTTGTGAGAGGCAGTACTTCTTATTCAAAGCTTCATTGGAACTGAACCTTGCACACATAAAGTGTATTCTATCAGTTCATACTCTTGGTAGTGAGCCATAACTTTTGTATCTTGGCGGTTAGCCATCTTTTGTATTCAAGTTGTGAGCCTTTCAAGGACAGTGAGTCCTAGCACTGAGCCTTGTAATATCTTGTATCCAGATATAATATATTGTGAATTAACTCTCACCGTAGTTTTTCCCTTTTTGGCTTTTCCACGTAAAAATCGTGGTGTTCATGTGTGTGGATTCATTGATCTATTTTTATGTTCTCTCTTGCTGATTCAATCAAAATTATGATAATGTTTAGATGGATTTTGTTTATCTATTTTTATGGAATACTGATTCACCCCCCTCTTAGTATTCTAGATATTCAACAATTGGTATCAAAGCTTGGTTCCTCTAAAGGAGCCTAACAACTTGAGGAAGGTCCTTGAATTTGAATATAGGAAATTTTTTCCTCTAGAAGTGATCTTTGTTGGATATTCAAAATAAATTGAAGATCTAAAGAATAAGTTGAAGGAAGCAAATGATTGCATCATGGATCTAAGGAGTAGATATGAAGAATCATGTGATCAATTGAAAAGGGAATATGAGGAGATCACTAGAATGTTACAACAATTGGAAGAAATGAAAAGAATTGAAGTATGTTAGCAAGTTGAAACTCAAGAGAAGATGGTTGAATGTGTCAAACTCGAGCAATAAATAGAAATTTTGAGAAAGGATCTAGAAAAGGAAAAAATATTTGAGGATACATTTAAGGAGAGCTATGAAATGCTTGATGAGTTGATTTTTTCTGAGAGACCAAAAATAGAAAAAAGAGGTTTAGGATTTGAAGAAGGCCAAAGTTCAAAAATGAAGCAACCTCCTAACAAGAAGGTTCAATGCAAAAATGGACAAATCAAGAACTTAAGAAGAAATACCAGAAGAACTGCCATCAGACAACCTAATGCTCAAAGGTATTTTTCTTTCAATGACCTGCTTGTCATTCCTACAATAAATTTGGTCATAAGGTAAAATACTGCAAAAGTAAATTGAATGATACACTATCATTCTTCGACAAATGTTTTAAGTGCAAGAAGTTCATACACAAGGCTAATTAGTGCAAATATAGATTGAATTAAAGTATGGAAGGAAGAATGTTGTTTGTTGTGATTGCAACAATCTAGAATGTTTTGCTAATAACTATAGAAGAAGAAAAAATAACTATCCAAAAAAGAAACATGAACCAATCATTGTTCCAAAAGAAGTAAGAAAAGAGATGAAAAGAATCTAGAGAAAGGAAGGAGAATTCAGGAAAGTTGAATCAGAATCATCAGTCTAATCTATACCAACTTCTAGTATAGATATGCCCATCAATTTTTGAAGCCCGACAATGACTAAGGGGGAGCAATTATCAGAAAATCTAATAAACCCCCTCATCAATACTTATGTCACATCATGACATAAGTATATTTAATGTAGTAATGAATTCAAAAGGAATTTTTCCATCACATGTGTGAAGAATGAAGGAAGCATAATTTGAAAGGATGGAAGTGCACACGAATTTTTAGATGATCTACCTACAATTTGAAGCATTTATTGCAAAATTATTCAAAATGAAAGAAATAAATTCAGATGTATCAAGGAAATTGTATTCAAAAGACATATGTAGTTTTGGAGAGCATGCAAAGGAAGTTTGGAGAAACCAGAGAAATTCAGAGTTTCAAGGTTTGAAGGAAGAGTTCGAAGTGGATTCAAAGTGTGCCTCGAAACATGGACATATATCCTATTCTTCATTGGCTATTATAGAGGAATTGTGATTTCACAACCTTTCATCTTTTATGCAATGGATAATTCGAAGGTTGTGAATATTTCAAATAGATTGGAAGTCAAATTAAGGAAGCATTTGAAAATTTTGTCAGAAGAATCAGTTGGTACATTCTCTTGTATTCCTCCTAGAGTATTTCCCTATGAAGATATCTATGCATACATCTATAGTAAGATTGAGGAAATGTCACTAGTTCAGTTAAGTATCTTTTCAAAGAATGAATTGGAAGAAAATCTTGATTCTTATCAAATCTTAGTTGAGAAGATGTTGGATGTATGGTGGAAATCCCCTCTATTTGAATTTGACAAGAAGTATATTCAAATAGTTTTGATCAGGATTCATGATGAATCTTTGTGGATTGATGAAGCCCATTTGATTATGTTGGTGTTTTTTCTAGCAGAGCCTTGGAATTCTCTAAAGGGTAGCCAACCTTTATGTTCAAGAATCCTCAAAGCTAGTGGCCAACAAAATGAGTAAAGTATTTGGATACCTTAACTCCTACACTTTAGGCTATATGGTACCTAGGATGGTGTTCCTTGCTATGTTCAAGTGAAGTTTGTATAATTGAGAACACATTTATAATACAAAGAAAGATTCCTATTAATTGGAAATAAACGTAATTCAATGAAGATTTGGCAGAAATTTAGGTAAATTATCATCTACTTTCTAGGAATAAGGTAATACTTCAAACACATACTTCATAATTGAGATATTTTATAATGAATTTTGTTCTCATTTCAAATCCATAGCAAGGCGCATCACTAGCTCATTTATTTGCAAGATTTCCTAACAAATAGACGAGTGCTTCATCAATTGGGTAATGGAGTCACATACACAACAATCAGTAGTATATTTTCCATTTAATCCAGACATTAATAGACTATTGTCATCTTACTTTATAATTTGACAACTCACTACATCTAGAGTTCACTACTTCTTATCAAATCTTGTACCATTCACTCATAGACCTATGATTTTATCTAAGCATTTAATCAATTATTTGAAATGATGCAAAGAAAAATCCACACATCTAATTAAAATAACTAGAGACGAACAAAAAGATCATTGATCATTTCTATTCATAATTTGTAAGAAAATTGCATAGGAGAGTACATGTTCGAGAATTATAATTTTTTATTTATTGTTGTGGCTTCTATAAAACTAATTTAAGACTCTTGCATACATAATCCATAACCAAGAAAATTTACTATTCTATTCATTTAAATTTTCTACAGTATGCTCCTTCCTGAGCTTAGCTTCTACCTATACTATGATGAGACTTAAAAATTGAACCTCTTGCAATGAGCCCTGAAATCCCTTTTATAGATCAAGGGAGAAACAAGCACCCAAATCAAATGCAATTACATTTCATTTCAAAATAGATTTCAACTGCATTTTAGAGATTCCCCAAATAGTTGCATGTAATCATTAAACAAACAAAGAAAACAAAATTTATATCAATCACCTAGAAGAATCATCTGATGCCGCCAAAATCACCGTTAGCTATTAACAAGCCTTTACATTCCACATCCATGTCAAGCCAAAATTTTTTTACCATGATACCAACCCAAAGGCAACCTTAGTTAGCACAAAAGACAAAAACCCACATATGCAGAGAGTGCAGGAATGACCACCATTGCAATATTAATACCAAAACACAAAAAATAGGACGCATATACCATCTCTCTCAATCAGAACCAGAACGAGCACCTGAACCAGAGCCATAGTACACACACCCACTTCGCATCCTCATAGAGGCTGGGCAAGCCACTGCTTCTTCTTAATTAGTGTCCTTGATTTTAGCAAAGTAAGTATGCCCACTTGGGGTCTTCACTGAAATTGGACCAACCACAACCACCTCCTCATCTGAGTTTTCAAATTCATTTAAAACCATGAGGTAGCAGAGATAACCTGAATCCGTCTTAGTTTCAATGTCTGAGGGACAATCTAAAATTTGGATAGAAGAATCGTGCCAACCTAGAGAACCTCAACCATACCTAATCTTTCTCCTTATTCCTCTCACAAAATTTGTAGGATCCTTCTCCTTAGCCTTTGTTGTTTCTCCAATTACAACTCAGTTCCTTAACTGGTAATTGCTCCTCACAACAACTTGCATAGGCCTCTTGCCATAGGCCTCTTTCTTATCTCCTTCCTTTGGAGTTGCAACAAATTTGGGCTTGTTCAATTCACCCTCTGGAATATCATTGTGTGGTTCCCGCAAGTTGACCCATGGAGACCTTTGCATTGGGGAAGCAGACACAATTGAATTGCTCATTTTACCATGAACATGACTTCACAAAATATAGAATAGTCTTCTCACGAACATAGAAATTTTATCTTCTAATTGCAATGGTGAAAATGAAAGCCATTAAGCCATATTTATCAAGCAATTTTATCATGATGATCTTCAATGCACAATGAAAGCCACATGAGTGAGTAGATGATTGACCACTAGTGTCCCCATCATAACCTTGAATTACCCAGGTGCACAAAAATCTATGTATCACCCTCAATGATTACAAGAGATTAATCACGTGCACGCACTAGGATCAAATTAATCATGTCAGTAGGCATTATGCCATTAATGCTCACCTGCACAGAGAAAAACACCTATTACCTTCACATTTCTAGCTTTGAATGTTGACTATTGATTTCTTGAAGAGATGGTATATCGTGTGACTCAGATTGAGTCAATTATGTTTGAATCCCTTTCACCACTGCCTGCCAGTCCTTGGCCAATGGTATTCATCCAATTAGGTGCCAGCACACCGATTGGTGGGCCCACTGTTCATTTCTGAGAAAAAGAGAAGCTCAACATGTCACAATCCCGCTAACCTCATGGGCTTAAACAAAACATTATTTAAATCATGCGGGGTATGCAGGGAAAAGCTGGGATTTAATCTCACCGTTGCATCTCATTCATTGGATCAAAACCATGAAGCGCTAGGTTCACCATTGAATACTATGCCCCACAAGTAGAGTGGTACACATGTCAATAGCTCGCTAACCTCACGGCTCTCATTAAGCCTTTATTTTAATTATGTGGGGTGCATGGTGAATAGACAGGATGATATCTTGTGATCGGATGGCCTCCAAATCTACACATGCAAATAATAGTAGTATTCAAAAGAGGGGACAAAGCTAGGTTGACGAAACTCAATCCTCTGGACTAGAGGCTTAGTACTTAAGTCTTGTGACATAAAATATTTTGGTCCGACTTAGGATTTTTTTTTGAAACAAATAAAAGCATGAGGTGACCGATGGACCTAAGCTAAAGGGTTGGTAAAGACAACATTTTGAATGGCTCAAGTCATGACTTAAATGACCGGTGATCGGGTGTAGTAGGTCAACACAAAAATAGAACACCCAAGGGTTTATGATGGGAAATTTGTAAAATGACAATTTCTAGGCCCAAACCTTAAGCTACCCTTAGACAAAAGGCTCATAAATCCTAACCAAAACATGGACTTGCTCAAGATTTTGCAGAAATTTTGGAAAATCCATCAGTGGCTCATGCTTTGGGATGCATACCCCTAGTGGGTATGGCAAGAATTTAGATCTCAGGTTGAAGCAGACCAGCAGAGAAGGACAAAAAATCCAGGGGCTTTCCCAGACAAGGAAAGAAAACACAACTAAAAGGGAACACACCAAACAAATTTACAACATTTACAAAGCTATACAATACATCTTTTTTTGAGTTTCAAAAGCCTCTTTAGTTCCATAGGCTTCAATTCCCAAATTTGAGGCCCCATGCCCCCTAAACTTAAAAGAAATTCTTTCCTCTATCAAATAATTTATCCTCAAATAGCTGTAATGAATCAACACTTCTTCCAAGCAATATTACACCATTAGCTCCATTCTGATCAACACAATTGGCCATACATACTACAAAACTACCTTTCATGTCAGCTTGTTCCAATATATGTTTATTTGATTAAAATGGAAAGGTGAAACATTCATATTCCATTTGATTACCGCCATCATGAACTTTGGAATCATATTCAGTTTGTACATCAAACTGGAATCCTTCATAGACACTTTGTTGTATGCTAGGTCGGTGATCATCCCTAAATATACCAAAAGCAAAATATGCATATTCAGGAGCATCTTCATTCTGGTCACTATAACATGAGAGTATAGCCAGGACTTCATGACTCAAATGTTATTCATTAACAGTTGGGCAAAGATCTTTATTCTCTTCCATAGAAATGCTATCCTTATTGGATGAGAACATATCCATAATCATGCTAAGAAGATGAGGATCATCAACAAAGAACTCAACTGGACATTTATATTGATCAACATCATACTCCATGTCATTCACATCACTTGGTTGCTCTTCATGTGGCTCAATATATTTTGTAATGTCAACAATATTTGATAATTCATAAAATATTTTCTCATTATCAATAGGAAATATTTCTAATACATGATCCATATGTATATCATGATGTATAATTTGTTAATTTAGTATTGAACCCTTTCTTTCATCAATGTCCATATCATTCTCTTCATGTGTAGCTAATCTTTCCAATTCTGCCTCACACAAATGCCAATGAATAGTTGAGATATCAACATGCTCATCAACATCTTCATTATTTCTAGCACTGTATTTTAAGACAAACACCTGGAAAAATGGAAATATTTCCTTCACATTCCTCATCATTTACTCTAGTAGCATACTCGATTGATTGCAAACTCAAATCACATTCCAAGTATCTTCCCCATGTAGTTGGTCCATCCACTTGCAAGCAATTGGTACTATGGATGCTTGAATCATTGCATCCCTCAAGTAATGGAAATATTTATGGATCATTCCCATAAGAGAAATTATATCCTTGAGGAAAAAATTCAAAAACTTCAATCTCATCATGATATTTAATCCTACCTATAACATATCCCAAATGTGAAAGAATCATAAGCGTTGCTCTCAAAAGATTTATCTGTGTACCGCTCTATTTTCCCACAGTCGTATCCTGATCAAGAATCAAATGCTTCATCAGAATCCTCAAAAAGTGGATTATATTTGCACCAATAAGGATCAATACTCCTATTAGTTGGTGGGGATGGAGGCTCATCAAATAAAGGATTATCCATTATATTCATTGTTGTCATGGGAACTTCTACTTCCTCAACATGAAGATCTAAGTCTTGCAGATCATTATCATAGTCAAAATCAAAATAGTCACTTGAAGAGAATATAGAACCATCTTAAAAAAAAATACCTCATTTTTAATCGACATCATTGACACACATTTTGAGAGCTCTTCACATGTAGAACATTGTTCACTGCCAAGAAAATAAATATTCTCATTGCTATCAACAAAATTTCTATTTGAAGTAAAATATGCAATTCCTACTCCATGAGAGGAATCATGATCAATAGAGGAATGATATGACTCAATGCCATCACAACTACCACAACATGAAAACCCACCAATACTGAGGTTGCACTTAGGTTCATCATACTAGATATGTAAACTTTCATTTTCAATACCTTGATCATTGGTTTGTGACAAGGAATCATCAACATTAGCACCATTGCTATTAATCAAATCATGATGGGGGGTAACCTCTTTTATCTCTTCTACTTCTTCATTGTCCAAGGCATCCCATGGATGTAATTCATTCACATCCCTTCTATCATCATGTTGTGTATCTTCATCTCCATCATTGCTATACTGATCCATAGATATGTCATTTGTGAATTGATTACAATCATTATATTCTCCCATACAATAGAATGGTTGTTCATGTCATAATGCATTTTCTTCATTTCTTTGCATTGTTTCCTTATCATTCTCAATAGGACAATTCCCATTAACACTCGGGGGAATCACATGTTGTGCATAATTAGTTTTAGCTCCCTCTACAATCTTGATCCAATCAATTACTTGTTGGAAAATGGTCAACGCTCCCCTCAGGATTTGTGACATGGACTAATCACCTCCCATGAATCTGTTAACTCTAGCAGTTGTATTGGAGATTAACAAGTCAACCTTTTGGTGCAACAACAACTATGGGGCCAACAATTGGTATTAGAGCCAAAGGTGTCAGGTTTGAATCCCCTTGGCTTGTTTCGAGGGGGAGATTTTTGGCAAATGGTCAATGCTCCCTTAGGATTTGTGACATGGACTAACCACCTCCCATGGATCTGTTAACTCCGATAGTTGTATCAGGCATTAACAGGTCAAACATTTTGTGCAACAAGAACCATGGGGCCAACATTACTTGGCCTAAACTATGAGGCTTCAATTCCTTTGGTAGGGTGCTTAGTCCTGATTGGTACATTTCATAGAACAATGCATATTGAATCTTTTGGTCTGACACTTTTGGGTATCTCTAGCAAGGCATCCACAAATCTGGAGAAAAAATCATAAGGTGATTCTCCTTTGTGCCTTTTCATTTCACACAATCTTCTAACAAAAGACACATGAGTAGCTTTGCTTTGATCTTGTGGATGTTCAACTTGGAGCCTACTATGATCTTCATGTTGTGGTGATGGAGAAATTGGAACAGTAGGGGATTTATAATCTTGACATAAATCCCTAATGATGGAGTGACTAGTTCTACTTGCATGAAATGTGCTAGAAGGACACATACTGGTGGCTAAATATCCTTTCATCATTGAATATTTCAAGTTGTTCTCAATTTCTATAACAGTTTGATGAATCTAGGAAAATTCATCGCCAACAATTCACCGAAGCAAAATTCACCGCTAGCAATTCACCAATATTTTTAAATATATATTTCAAAAATCTGGTGAATTGCTAGCAGTGAATTTTACTTCGCAATGAATTTTCCATGGCGATGAATTGTTGGCGATGAATTTTTTGAATGCCTAGTATGATATACTTGGCACAATGTTGTGGGATCTTTGTCTCTTAATAGGTAACTCATATTTTTATCAAATGAAACTAAGTATATGATCAAACATTTTGCATCATTTGGTCTTATGATTTCAAGGATTTCTCTTATTATCTTTTAAAATTTGAGATTAAAAGAGGGGACTAACTCATCCTCTTCTTTCTCCATGCTCATGAAATTTTTCCTTATTAAGATTGGGTCAATCCTTTCACCAAATTGCTCCATGAACACTACTTTAAACTCATCCCATGAATGTATAGAAGATGTTGGTAGATATGAGAACCAATCTCTAGCATCTCCTTTTAGAGATTGAACAAACAATTTCATGAAAACATCCTCGAAGTCCAACTCATAATCTCCCATCAAATAAAAAAAATCCTAAGTATATGACCAAATGCACCTAAGTATAGGTAACTCATATTTTTATCAAATGCACCTAAGTATATGACCAAACATTCTACATCATTTGGTCTTATGCTTTCAAGGATCTCTCTTATTATATTTCAAAATATGAGATTAAAAGAGGGGACTAACTCATCCTCTTCTTTCTCCATGCTCATGAAATTTTTCCTTATTAAGATTGGGTCAATCCTTTCACCAAATTGCTCCATGAACACTACTTTAAACTCATCCCATGAATGTATAGAAGATGCTGGTAGATATGAGAACCAATCTCTCGCATCTCCTTTTAGAGATTGAACGAACAATTTCATGAAAACATCCTCGAAGTCCAGCTCATAATCTCCCATCACATCAAAAAACTCCTACAGATGCTTGCTTGCTGATGCAGACTTTTCACTTGTGAATTTTAATATCTTATATTTGATTTTAGATGGTACAACATTTGGATAACTACAAATGTTAAAATCTATACATCTGTACCTTTCGGTACTGAAATTTCCTTGACATGACAAAGGTTTCCTACCTTACATTGTCACATTTGGATCCATACTAGAATGCACAAATTGATAATGCATTTTCTCACATCCTTTTCCAAGTTTGTCAGATTTACCTTCTAATTGAAAAAGGAAATTCAAATTCCTTTTGCAATAATGACCTTAAGCCTTTATAATACCAACCTACTATCTATTATGCTTAATATTTTAAAATATAACATGCTTCTTCATCATAATACATGAATTTCAAGTTGTACTTTAGAAACATGTAAAATCACCACTAACATTCCCTCACTTAGTGTTATTTCACCTAATTGGGAATCATTTACATCTCAAATCCTGGAAAATTTCTCATAAATTGCTTACAATTATATAATATTTTCTTTAGATTTATGAGAATACCTAGAAATTGGCAACAACTATCAATCTCTCTTCCTTGACTACAAAATTGCAAGATCTGGAATGTTTATGTATTCTTTATTAGCTTCTTTGGAAAGAATCGCCACCTCTTTTACAAAGGATTAAACTTCAAACAATATGAAGTTCTTTCAAAGGTGAATCTTGTTCTGGGTCTTCTCCATCAGCAGAGTCACACTTAAATTCTTTGAAATTTGCTTCAACCAATACATTTCCAAGTCCAGGAGCTTTGAATATCTGAATGAGGTGTTCAGATTCACAAAAGAATTGACTCTGTGGATTTGAAATTTCAATAATTCTTAAGGCCAGGTGATCTTTATCAAAATTTTCTCAATTCTCTAAAGGGTAGCCAACCCTTATGTTCAAGAATCCTCAAATCTAGTGGCCAAAAAAATGAGTAAAGGATTTGGAGACCTTCACTCCTACACTTTAGGCTCTATGGGACCTAGGAGGGTGTTCCTTGCTATGTTCAAGTGAAGTGTGTCTAATTAAGAACACATTTATAGATAGATTGATTTTTATTAATTGCAAATAAATGTTACAATTCAATGAAGATTTGGCAGACCATTGGGTAAATTATCATCTAATTGCTAGGAATAAGGGAATACTTTAGACACATACTTCATAATTGAGAGATTTTATAATTAATTTTGTTCTCATTTCAAATCCATAGCAAGGCATGTCACTAGCTCATTTATTTTCAAGATTGCCTAATAAATAGACTAGTGCTTCATCAATTGGGTAATGGAGTCACATACGCATCAATCAGTAGTATATTTTCCATTTAATCCAGAAATTAATAGACTATTGTCATATTACTTTATAATTTGACAACTCACTGCATCTAGAACACTACTTCTTATCAAATCCTCTACCATTCATTCACAGACATGTGATTTTATCTAAGAATTTAACCAATTCTTTGAAATGAAGAAAAGACAAATCCACACATCCAATTAAAACAACTGGAGACAAATAAAAATATCATTGATCATTTCTATTCATAATTTGTAAGAAAATTGCGCAGGAGAGTACATGTTTGAGAATTATAATTTTCATTTATGCCTTTGGCTTCTATAAAACTAATTTAAGACTCTTGCATACATAATCCATAACCAAAACAATTTATTTCTCTATTCATTTACATTTTCTATAGTGTGCTCCTTCCTAAGCTTTGCTTCTACCTATACTATGATGAGACTCAAAAATTGAACCTCTTGAAATGAGCCCCAAAATCCCTTTTATAGATCAAGGGAGCAACAAGCATCCGATTCAAATACAATTCATTTCAAAACAGATTTCAACTTCATTTTAGAGATTCCCCAAATAGTTGCATGTAATTATTAACCAAACAAAGGAAACAAAATTTATATCAATTGCCTAGAAGAACCAACTGATGCCACCAAAATCAACATTAGTTGATAATGAGCCTTTACATTCAACATCCATGTCAAGCCAATTTTTTTTTACTATGATACTAGCCTAAAGGCATCCTTAGTTAGCACAAAAGACAAAAACCCACATACACAGAGAGTGCATGAATGACCACCATAGAAATATTAATACCAAAACATAAAAATGAGGACCTAGATACCATCTATCTCAATCAAAACTAAAACAAGCACCAGAACCAAAGCCATAGTACACACACCCACTTCATGTCCTCATGGAGGATGTGGAAGCCACCACTTCTTCTTCATTAGAATCCTTGCTATTTGCAAAGTAAGTATGCCCACTTGGGGTCTTCACTAAAATTGGAGCAACCACTACCACCTCCTCATCTGAGTTTGCAAATTCATTTAAAACCATGAGGTACTGGCGATAACCTGAATTCGTCTTAGTTACATTGTCTAAGGGGCTATCTAAAATTTTGATAGAAGAATTGTGTTGACCCAGAGAACCTCGACAATAACTAATCTTTCTCTTTATTCCTCTCACAAACTTTGCAGGCTCCTTCTCCTTAGCCTATGTTGTTTCTCCAATTACAACTCAATTGCTTAACTAGTAATTTATCCTCATAGTAACTTGCATAGGCCTCTTGCCACATGCCTCTTTCTTATCTCCTTCCCTTAGAGTTGCAGAAAATTTGGGCTTGCTCTGTTCACCCTTTGGAATATCATTGTGCAATCCCTACAAGTTGAACCGTAGAGACCTCTGCACTGGGGAAGTAGACACAACTGAATTTCTCATTTTACTGGTAACACGACTTCAAAAAATATAGAGTACTCTTCTCACAAACTTATAAATTTTATCTTCTGATTGCAATGGTGAAAATGAAAGCCATCAATCCATATTTATCAAGCAATTTTATCATGTTGATCATCAATGCTCAATGAAAGCCACATGAGCGAGTAGATGATCGATCGCTAGCGTCCCCATCACAACCATTAATTACCCAGGTGCATAAAAATCCATGTATCATCCTCAATGATTATAGGAGATTAATCACTCACATGCACCAGGGTCAAATTGATCACTTCAGCAGGCCTTATGTCATTAATTCTCACTTGCACAGAGCAAAACAACTATTACCTTCAATTTCTGGCTTTGAATGTTGGTCGTTGATTTCTTGATGAGATCGTATATTGTGTGACTCAAATTGAGTCAATTATGTTTGAATCCCTTTCACCACTACCTGCCAGTACCTGGCCAATGGTATTCATCCAGTTAGGCACCAACACACCGATTCACGGGCCCAACTATTTATTTCTGAGAAAAAGACAAGCTCAACGTGTCATAGCCCACTAACCCTGCAGGTTTAAACAAAGCATTATTTAAATCGTACGAGGTGCATGGGGAACAACTAAGATTTAATCTCATCATTGTATCTCATCTATTGGATCAGAACCATGAAGCATTGGGTTCACCATCGAAGATTGGGCCCCACAAGTATGGTGGTACATGCATAAATAGTCCACTGACCCACGACTCTCATTAAGCCACTATTTTAATCGCATGGGGTGCACGGGGAATGGCCAGGATCAGATATTGTGATCAAACAACCACCAACTCTACACATGCAAATAACATTAGTCCTAAAAAAGGTGACAACACTAGGTTGATGAAAATTGACCCTCAGGACAAAAGGCTTAGGACTTAAGTCTTGTGACAAAATATTTCGGTCCAACTTAGGAATTTTTAAAAATAAAATAAAATCATGTGGTCTCTAACAGACCTAGGCTAAAGGGTCAGTAAAGACAACATTTTGAATGGCTCAAGTCATGACTTAAATGACCAGAAACTGGGTGCAGCAGGTCAACACAAAAATAGTACACCCAAGGGTTTATGATAGAAAATTTTAAAATGAGGATTTCTAGGCCCAAACCTTAAGCTACCCTTGGAAAAAAGGCTCAAAAATCCTAACTAAAACATGGACTTCCTCAAGATTTTGCAGAAATTTTGGCAGCTCCACCAGATTACCAGAGAATCTATTAGTTATGTAACTAGTTTGTGTTCCTCTAGACTAGTTCCCAAACAAAATTTTGTGGATGAACAAGAGATAATTAGGGTGATTGGTTGGACCATCGATGGAAAATAATTTGTTTTGAGAATAATTGAAGATTCGGTCATTAGGTATGTTGCAATGGTTATTGGTCACAAAGTTTGCTTACCTAGCAATGAAATTATAGTTTCTACTGTTGTTCACATTGCTATTGACATGGTTAAAAGAGGTATGGATTATGATCTATGTGGATTAATTCAAATACATATTTTGAAGAATTTGAAAGGAATATAGAAACTAAAGAAAAATACAATCTGGAATGGGAATTTGATTGTCTGCTTACTCTTTTACTTCTTGAAAGAGTTACTGGTAATAGGAAGGATAGAATGGACAAATGCAAAACTGATTTCCCATCAGATCAGGAATTTCATGATAAATCTTTGTGGTTTGGATGCTCAAGATAATGCTCTTGCTGCATTGTTTGGAACCTTTCAAATTAGGATGAGAAAAAGATCAAGGATTCCCGGAAGTATAACTAAAAGGTACTACATAAGTATTAATTTCCTAGTTTCTATAGATTTCTATTATATGGAACCCTTTGAACCCAAATTGGTATGGATATCTGAGTTAGGTTGTGAAGTGTTTGAGGTTGAGATTGATCATTATACAATAATTTTTTTAGAGATCCCTAAGAATCCCAATGAAGAAGAAGCATCTGGTAGAGCAATCAGAATAGGGAAGAAGAGAAAAAGTCTTGTCAAAAAAGATGTTCAGAAGGAAGTGAATAAAAAAGAGCTCAATATGAGCATGGAAGTATAAACATTCAAGGAGCTTTAAAAGAAATGAAAAAGTTAATTCCCAATGCTAACTTTGATTCATCTATATTAGTTGTCAAAAATCTCAGAAACATGATCAATTCTTTGAAATTTTATATCTTTGATCTAGAAGTGCATGTTGGAATTGGGTTTGTAGAAGGAAATTTAGAAGATGTCAAGAAGAAATGTGCAAATGGACATCAAAGAGTGTTAAAATAATTGGAGAGTGTACAAGTTTGTGAGGAAGAGGCTCATGAATTGCTTTCTTTCTGTCTGAATTGGTCTATCAGTACACTCAATATAAGAGATGAAATAAGGAAGAGTGAAACTTAGATGAGCACTCAAGAAGATATATAAAAATTGGCAGATGATAGAAATAATCATAGTTGGTCCTACATTGTGCAACTTAAGGATAAATTATTTTCCTTGAAGGATCAAAGGACATAAGTGATTAGGAAGTTTGTGGCACTCAGAGATATGATAAAACTCAAGAACAGTCCTATATCTAGTTCTCTTGATAGTATTGGTAATCTATTAGACATTAATGTTTGTCCCAATACTTTAGCAAATGGTATAGAGTCTTTGAATAAGCTTCAACTATTTCACAAGACTCTTGTAAGTGTGAAAGATGCTTGGGAAGAAGGAAAAGCTTCATGGAAGGATACCTCGAAGGATCCCAAAGGTTCCCCATCTTCAGGATAATACAATTATCTTTGTGTTCATATATTTTTGGTTATTCCTTGTATACACATATATACTAGACCCCATCCTTTTCCATTATTGTCAAAGGAGGGGAGAGAGAGATAGATAAAGTTTTTTTTTTTAGAAGAACAGTTTTGAAATGGGGAGTATTTCAGTTGTCTTATATCAAAAAAATGTTTTTGACATGCATGCTGCCATCAATACCAAAGGGGGAGATTCTTGGAAATATGGAGCCTTGCAACATTAGAATGAAGTGTATGTGGATTGATCTATATGTTCCTATGTTTTCCTTGATTTCAACATGGTGACAATTTTATGGGAAGCTTACTTAGTTTATTGGAAGATGTTTCTACTGCAAGTGTTCTTTTTTGATGAACCAGTGAGCTGGTTTTTGAGTCTAGAAATAACCACAAGAAAAGATTTGAATATAAGCTCTTAACCATGGTATCATGTCTCATTCAGACAACTATATCTTGGATCTTGAGAATTTTTTGTTGTGAGTAGAAAGTTATCATTGATAGATTTTAGCTCAGTACTCTACAAGTGTTTCTCTGCTCTACATATCAATGTGGGAGACTCCACATTTTCTTAAGGAGAACATTCTAATGTTTTGGTTCTAATGGTAGTCTTTAAGGTGGTAGTGTGATGAGAAATTGATGTAATATCAGATTTAGGTCTTTTCTTTGAGAATTGTATGTTGGTTTGGAGTTTTTTTGGTTATTTCCTAGTCTTGGCCGACCTAACATATAACACACATTAAGATACTAGATATTCCTTGTGGATGTTTTTTATAGATATATGTTGACTTGATATGATGCACTACATGGATTAAAATGTTTTAAATCATATATGGTACCGAAAAAGAGTGTTTTTTATTGTTTTACTTTCTTAGATAATTAGGCCGACATGATTGATGAATGAGATATACTTGTATATATATATAAGATTCTTTGAAGAGGAAAAATAAGAGGTGTTGTGGAGTAGTAAAGTGTGAAGAGGATTAAGGGGTATGTGAAGATCTGAGCCTAAATGCTTTTTCATTTGAGGATCAGAACAGATTTGTGAACGACTGTTGTGAGAGGAAATACTTCTTATTTAGAGCTTCATTGGAACTGAACCCTACACACAAAAGGTTTATTCTATCAGTTCATACTCTTGGTAGTGATCCATAACTTTTGTATCTTGGCGGTTGGCCATCTGTTGTATTTAGGTTGTGAGCCTTTCAAGGATAGTGAGTCCTTCCAGTGAGCCCTACAATATCTTGTATCCAGATATAATATATTGTGAGTTAACCCTCATTGTGGTTTTTCCCTTTTTGGGTTTTCCATGCAAAAATATCAATGTTCATGTGTGTGGATGCATTGATCTATTTTTATGTTCTCTCTTGGTGATTCCATCAGAATTGTGATAATGATTAGATGGATTTTGTTTAACTAGTTTTATGAAATATTGATTCACCCCCCCTCTTAGTATTCTGGATATTCAACAAGTAATTGATAGAAATGTGAAATTACAAAAAAATGAATAAAATGTACTTTTGTGTAGATTCTAGAATTTTTTTACAAATGGATTTGAAGAGCTTTGAAATACCTTTCCAATTCCACTAGAATTGTAAAAATAATAGATATAGGAAAAAAATTATGAACTCGAAAGTGCAAAATGAAGATTTGAATTTGACTAAGAATAATAGGAACTAGAAGAAAAATATAATAATGAGGCCTTCTCTTAAACACCCAAAATACTAAGAGGGGGGTGAATTAGTATTCCTTAAAATTCAATAACTTAAAAGTGTATTACAAAGAATCTCATTAAACTTGTAGAAATGGAAAGAAATAACTAAAGCATGCACTACAACAATCAACTAAAGAACACCAAATTTTACGTGGAAAACCGTTGAAAGGGAAAAGCCACGCCGAGGATGATCTCACTATATATCATAACTAAATATAATAGATCATAGTTTAAGGGACTCAATATCCAAGGAATCACTATCCAAAAAATAGGAGAGCTCACTGCCCAAGGATGATAACTTATTCTTGAATTACAAATGTACATACAAAAATGGCTCACCGTTAGAGTTTGAACTATTTACAATGCGTTTGTTGTATGTTGAAGAAATAATTCCTTATTTTGCTAAGAAGACTGACCTTAAACACTTCATCCTTTATTGTCACTCTTATGTACATGTACAAGATTACCACTAGCACATTATGCTCTTCTATCTACTCTCATACCAATAATGGATTTACCTTCTATATATATATATATATATATATCTCTTTCACAATCAATCATACCATCAACTAGGTTGGCCTAATTGGATGAAATGTGTAACCTCAAAAATTTTCGGGGAAAAAATCTAACATACATGCCTTGCAAAAATAACCAAAGTGAGTTATCCACCAAAATAGGCTGGCATGACCAATAGATACTCCTATGAATCCACTCCATACATAATTCAGTTCCACACGACCCCAATATCCTTAGGTCTACACCACACAATAAAATTGGTAAAGCAACAACTGAATGAACCAACTGTTTATCCAAAATTTGACACGCGGATCACCAAACCATTTGAAACTTGGAATGCACACACATTTGACATCTCCAAGCACTTCTTGAAATCTGAAAAACACAATGATCATCTGTGGTGGATTGCGGAGCAGTCCAACATAAACTCTGCAACTATAACTTTGTCACTACTTAGTCTGATACTCTGGCATTAATATATTCTCTTGTGGAAGACATAAAACCCTAAAAATTTGGATATGGAATTCTTCAATATGCACCATTATTACCTAAAAACCATATGACAAGATAATGCAATGCTAAACAATATGGACCACAAACTATTCCTCTACTACATTGAAAATACACTATCTTTGTCTAGGGCTTAGCCAATTTCCCAAAAACACTTGGTCTTCTCCAAAATATATGCATACTGATACACCAAAAATTCTACAGTGGGTTGACATCAATGACAACACCATACACAATCATGCTCATGTTTCCAGCAATCTCCCCCATTTTCATTGATGGAAACACACTTCTCTGCTTCACTCCCCCTTTGACATCAAGGGCAAAGGTTGGTAAATCTGCATTACATCCCCTTAATGATATATCTACATGAGAATATCTCCCCATGACAATGTTATCCATCACGAAAAAGAAAAAATTGTACCACAACACCATCTACTAACTCATAAATGTATATTGAAATTAAAACTTGTCTATACAATTCAAAAATAAATATACACCTTAATTGGATGAGGGTATTATATCCTTATATGTTGCCTTTAATTTTGCAAGGTGTGCCTCCAAATCCTTCCTGGAAACCTCCCAATCCTTCTTGGTTAAAGAAAGCATGTAGCTCTGGTTTTCAAACTATACATAGAGGTCTTCTCCTTCTTCCAAAGAGCTAGGAACTGTCGTCTTTTGCACAATTTTTTTTGCATTGGCCAAAGCTTCAGGTAAAGATGTAATCCTTATACTTAACATATCTCAGAGCTAATTGTACTACATTATGATTTTCTCTTTTTTTCCTGCAGTAAAAAGAATTGACTGTATAGATTTTCAATGATCACTCTAGTTGCTCCATCCCCATCATTCACTAGGTCATGCATACTTGAGGCTTGAGCAATTTGGGACTCAATTGAGTTCATCTAATACTTTATAATTTTTGTAGACATTGGCTATTTCAAACAAAATTAGAACAATAGTTTGGCTTCCTCCAAACTCTTTTGAACATCCTCAAAGTTTCCTTACAACTTGGTATGTGCAATAATATATTTACCTGAACCATCAATTAGCCTTTTATCATTCAATTTATTTTCTACTTCCTTCTCTATCTTCTCAAACTTTTAGAGTACTCCTTAAAATAATCTAGTAGTAACTTCAACTGCTATACACCTGTCAAGGAAGTATCAATGGATACTCCAGGAAGGCCTTCTTGTAAAACCTTGACAGCCTCATCTACTAACTTTGTACCTTTCTAGTGAGTTTTCAATATCTCCTTTCTTGTGGAGGCATGGAAAACATCACCAAGTTCTAGCTTATGGAGAGGAGAGATCTTGTACATTTGTCCACTTGACCTTGTTGCATTGGAATTTGTAGTAGTTGTGCAGAAACCACTAGTTGGAACTGCATTTTCATATCCAAAATATATTTGAATGAATCTCCAAAGGGTGTGGAGGATTCATGTCCTATTTTTGTTCTTTCTTTAGAATTTTTATCATTCTTCTCCTTCTCTTCATTTTCAAAACACTTTTCTGTAGTCTTCTCAACTTCTGAAGGAGACATAGTTTGTTCCTTTTGATCCTATTTCTTCTTTGAGACTCCTTGCTCCTCTTCTTTGCTTGGATAATTAGTTGTTTTTCCATCCAAAGGGGTGTTATCTATCATCATTTATTTTTGTGCATGCTCATGTTGCTCTTTGAATTTCTGATTGCTTTCTAGTCCTAAATTTCTAAGGGATGTGTCTTGTTGCATTTCATCTTCATCATCCAGAGAGGCTCCCAATTCATTAAGTCTTTCTATTGATTCTATTGTTTCTTCCCTTAGCTTCTCTATATAATTCTTATATTTTCCCATTTACTCTTTTCTTTATCCTAAATTCTTGGACTTACAATTGAGACAACTTAAATGTTTTCTCATGAGTTAATGAGGAACCAATCTTCTCTAAGGAAAAATATTTCATCTTTACATCTGCAACTGATTCCTATCTTCTTGCACTCAATACTCCTTTTATCTCATCCGACAATTGATCCACTATCTCACCTAGTTCAACATTAAATGCCACCATGTATTTAACAATGGCCTCTTTAATTGTTTCCTTATCTACATCATTGGTATTTAGATATAATTTAGTTGTATCCTTCATGATTCCAAACTTTTCTATAGCATTAAACAATGCATCAAGCTTCTTGGGTCTATGCTCATGGACCAAAGAGGCATTCTCTTTCACTTTTCCCTTTTTTGCACTGGTCTCTTCCTAGGAGACTTTTTATTTCCTTTTGCAGACCAGTTCTACTTCTTCCTCTTCATTTTCTTCTTCTCCTTCTTCTTCTAAACTGATATACTTATCTAGTTTTTCTCTTTCTTTCTTTCTTCTCTTTGGAGACTTTTGTTGCATAGGGGGATAGATGTGTCTGTCTTCTTAGAGTCACCTATTGATATTGTTTTGGAGGACTTTGAAACAATAGGTGTGGAAGTTGAGGTCCTATCTGACCTTCTTATTCTCGATGTAGTCTGCAGAGGAGTAGATGTGTCTATAGAATTTGTTGTAGGGTCCATAGGGGTACCAAATTCTCTTTCCAACTCTACTTTCATCTGTCCAACCTTTTCTTTAATATCCTTCTTTTTTATTTTCAATGTTATCTTTCTTTGTTATCTCTTCATATGTACCAAACCTATCAACTATTGGATCTCTAGGCTTGCACAATACAACCTCTGCAAGGTGAATCCAAATATATTTAGCTACCTCATAAGGAAGCTCCAGAACCCAAATAGTTATGGGTTCAACTACTTCCATGTAGCAGTTATCAAGCTACTAACTATAAAGTTATTTCATTCTTATACTTTTCAAAAGTTTACTCAGAACTCTTTCTCTCTCTTGCATATGTTCTTGAAAGTGTTTGAAAAATCCCCACAACATTGATTCACAAAGCTTATTATTTGGAAATATCCTCAAATGATTTCTAATTTGAACTTGACTATAGGGATATTGTCTTGCCATAATAAATTCTTCACTTTGGGTAACTCATTGAGAAATTAAAACATTAAGCAAATAATGAGAGTACTATACCAGAAAGGGAACCTTTTCTCCTTTGTACTCTACAAATTTTCTAACAACTACAATCACAGGAGCTCACATAGATCAAAGTGTTTACCTTTTTTCACCATTTGATATGCCATGTGAATCATAGCGTTAGTGGTTGAACCTTCTCTATTTGTGTAGAATATATTGTAATTAATCATCATTGAGGCATATTTGACTGCGAGATCTTTGATGTTATCCATTGTTAGGGAATATTTTTCAAACTTGGCTCAGATAAGCTTCATCACTACTTCATTCTTTATCACCTTCATTATTGGGATAGGCCCTATTGAGCTCAAACTAGTAACAACCCTTATTACTTATTTTTTTATCATGTGTGGCATGTCCAACCACATAAATTCATTGTGTATTCTACTTAGAACAAACTACACCCACTCATCTTCAAAACAAAAGTTGGGAAACTTTGTCCATACATCCAACTTCTTCTTCGACAAGTTGGAATTCTCTGGTTTCAACTAAAAATCATCTCCAGTTAGCACCTTGTCCCTAAAAACTAATAGCTTTAGATGATTATATCCATCCATCTTTGAATGAATGTAAATTCACACATCTTCTATGTGCAACACATTTATAGGAACCCTAGAGAATGCACCTTCTTTATATGTTTCCATTGATTTGTGTGGCTGCTTCTTAAACTTAGGCCATAGCCTCTCAGCCACATCAACAACATGAGGAATAAACATTATGAACTTCTCTAAACTAGGGTTTTCAAGTGATTGTAAATACGTTGTGGACTTTTTCCAATAGGGCTTCTTTCAACACTCCAAAATTGCTTCAGATTGTGTTTGCTATGCCCTCCTCTTTTAATTTCTTAAACACAAATGCATTTAGAATATGAAAAATGAAATATGAATACTTTACTCATGACCTAAAATATGCATTAAATGTAATAGCAAAAATTTAGGTCAAAAAATTGTTAAGCTTTCTTTGTATCATCATATGAACTTCTAAACACTGCAAATCTTTGCAAAATGATAGTTCTCACCATACGTTTCATCAAAAAATTGTTAAGCTTTCTTTGGATCAAGCATATTAATTGATTCATGCAGTAGTATGCTACAAACATCGACATCTCATATTTGGCAGGGGTTTGGAAAGTTTTATGTTAAAACTCCTAATCCAATTCTTTTTGTCTAATTTTTAGAGGGAACATCTGCACTAGAATTTGACACAGATTCATTCTTCACATCATTCTCTTCTTTTTTCTTCTAGATCTTGTTCATCTTCTTTTCTTCAACTAGATCAATATTCTTTTATGAAATAGAGGGATTCACATTCTCTCCTTTGCAAAAATTTTCTATGTGTCCTACTTCATTACATTTATAGCATATGACACCTTGTTGAGAAAATTTACTTTTTTTCCATTTTAGATTTGCATTTAGAAGCTTTATCCACAAACCCATTGTATGAGTAACAATTACCATGGAATGATTGAAACACCATGCCATTATTGTAACCATTCATCATTTGTCTTTTGAATTCACTAGCCTTATGACCAAATCTATTGCATGCATAACATTGACCAACAAATTATTAAATTTTTGATTCATCCCAATTTTAATACATTCTATAGCTCTATGCCAAAATTTATTGCAAGAATAAAAGTAACCTTTAAAAGATGGATACCTTTGTGCACATTTGGTTGTCTGAGAGGAGGTCTCTTTAAATATTTCTTCTAGTTCTGAACATGTTTGATATTGCTCTTCTTATCTCCAGACTCCCTTTGTTCATTATTCTTCTTCTCAACATTGTTTAGAGTCTGATTTCTCTTTGAGATTTCTTCTTTATCAAACCCTAATCCTTCTTTTTCCTTATGAGTTTTTTTACTAGAAAGCATATCATCAAGCAAGGTGGAGCTCTTTTTTAATTTTTCTTCATGACTCTTTTCTTTCTCTAGATATTTCCTTAGAGACACAAACTCTTCTTCAAGTTTTGAGCATTTTATAGACTTATCTTTCAACTTGGCATTCAAGCAGTCTTCAACTCTTTTTACTTCTTCAACCTACACTTTCAGATTAGAGATTGTCTCATTTGATTTTTTAAGTTGCTCATTTGTTTCCTTGAGCTGATCTTTAACTTTCTTGACTTGATTCATCTACTTCTTAATACACTCATCTAGTTCCTTAAGATTTTCTTTCAAATCTCTATTCTCACATTCTACTTTATATAGGTCATCAAGAGCTTATCTGGGTTCTCCTTCCATATCAACTTCACAATATACTTCAGTAAATCCTTCCTTTACAAGTTCTTCTGAAGGGATAGGATGCTTCCTAGTTGCCATGTGTTTAATCTCCAAGATCTACCTCATTTGTTATCAAAATTAAATGAACTTTACTTTGATACCAATTGTTGAACACTTGAAATACTAAGAGGGGAGGTGAATCAATATTCCATGATATTCAATAACTTAAAAGTGAATTACAAAGAATCTCATTAAACTTGTAGAAATGGAAAGAAACAAGTAAAGCATGCACCACAACTATTAATAGAAGAACACTCAATTTTACATGGAAAACCCTTAAAAGAGAAAAACCACAATGAGTATTAACTCACTATATCATAGCCAGTTATAATAGATTATAGTTTAAGGGACTCACTATCTAAAAAATAGGAGGGTTCACTTCACAAGGAGATTACTTCTTCTCAAATTACAAATGTACATACAATAATGGCTCACTATTAAAGTTTGAACTATTTATAATTCTTGTGTTATATGTTGAAGATATAGTTCCTTGTTCTCCTAAAACAACTGACCTTACACACTTCATCCTTTATTATCACTCTTATGCACATGCACACAATTAATACTATCAAATTATGCTCTTATCTTTACTATCATACCAATAATGGATTTTCCTTATCTATATATATCTTCCACAGTCAGTCATACCATCAACTAGGTTGGCCTAATTGGATGAAACGAGTAACCCCAAAACTTGTCAACCCAAAAGTACAACATACATTCCTTGCATAAATAACCAAAGCATGTTCTCCACCAAAATAGGTTGACATGACCTATAGATACTCATATGAATCTTCTCCATAAATAATTTAGTTTTGCATGACCCCAAAACCCTTAGGTCAGGACCACACAACAAAATTGGTAAAGATTTTGGAGTGTAAAGTTTCTCCTTGGAATTGGTACTTCATTTGGTCTTTGTCCTCTTTTCCATGAGGAACCTTGCCCATTTTCTTCCCTTTGTCCTTTTCTATAGTTTCCCCTGAGGGTCCTGCACCCAATTCCATATATTTGCAAACAAGGCATAGTGAGCATATCCAATCACAAAAATACAAATGTCAGTCATAATCCCATAAACGACATCCAATTAGATGATATATCATTCATAAAATCCAACATTTGCTTCAAGATGTCATTAGTCATTTATTGGAGGGATTTTGGACAACTCGGGCCCAGGGGGTTGGAGTTCCTTGGCAGAAATGTTGTTTTGAAGGGCGAACAGGGTAGGGCAATCTAGGTGATTTCTCTCGACTTAAGATTTTGATGGTTTAAAAGGTCAATGCAGGAGAAGGCCAAATTGTAGCACGTGGGTCGAGATTGGTTTTCAAATTGCGGGTCATTTGGATCATTTTTGGAGCACCCAGAGATACAAGGCCAGAAGGCTGTCAGGGATTTATCATTTGGGAATGACAGATGTGGAATGGAAATCCGGTGGGAGTGGCCCGATGAACCAAACCTGACATCAAACTTGGCAGCCAGATCTCTCTTCTAAGTTTTTTTTGGGCGGTCAGGAGGGCAAAAAGATGGACCTACTTTTCCTTTCGTGCCAGTCAAGATGGGACAAACTCCCTGTGGATGAAGCTCGGCGAAGGCAAGGATGCCTAAGCTCATCATTAGTTGGTATTCACAGAAAATGGTGGCTCAGGACCCGGGAGGCGGAAGGAAGGCATCAGACGACCGTTCTGAATGACGAAGTTGCCATGGAAATCCATGGACAGAAGTCTGCATATAAGGGCCCGGGGGTATGATGGACAGTTCATTTTGTTGTTCAATTAACCTCGTACGGTGAAAAGACTGGCGGGTCCCAGAGGGTGGGGATACAGGGCCTTCATGCCATTTGGAATGGTAGAAGCAATGTAGAGTCCCACGGGAGTAGGCCCAAGAAGCTTAGGCGGAGGTCGATTGTAAATGTTCAAGTTCGACGGCGATTTGCCGACGGAGGTCCATGGGCGCGGGCCTAGAAGGTGGTCCTGCCATTTGGTCAAAAGGATGTTCATTTGCTAAGTTTTCAATGGTGATGGGTCAGCGCATGCCTGGAGGTTGTGAATTCCCTGCACAAAGAATGACGACGACCTGACTGAGTTTTGACTTCATCATAGAGGGTGATTTTGGAAGTTCTTTAGAATTTCAACACATGGGTTTTTAAGATGTTGTTGTGTTTTACCTAATTAAAGTGTTTTAGCCCAAGCTTGTTCATCATTTTAAGTGTAAAATCACTAAAAACCTCATGGGAAGGTGAACGACGAACCTACCTTAAAAGTTCGGTGAAAGAAGTTGTCAAATCTGCCAATGATCAGCAAATGAAGGTAACAAGCACAGAGGCAGCTAGCGATGAAGGCACTGGACTCCTCAAAATCTCTCTGACTTCCTCTGGCTAACCTAACATATGAAAATGATAGGTCAAGCTAGATATTTATACCCCTAATATGTATTTAATACCCTCATTAACACTCGTACTGACGAGAGGAGGGTTGGTGAATTTCAAAATCTCTGACTATGGCGGGAGGTCTGGGGCCTGGGGAGCAGAAAGACGTGACCTTGTAGCTGCTTCAAAGTTCATTTTAGAAACTGTCGGTGAAAGGGATTTTGGGGCCTGAAGGATGGGGTGCTGTCACAGGTTGGCCGTTTAGAAACGACGAAGTCAACATGGAGTTCTGGGGACATAAATCCATGGAGGTGGGCCCGTTGGGGACAAAGGCAGTCAATTTTCATCATAAGTTAAACAGGGTGGAAAACAAGGAGCCGAGTCCCAGGGTCCAAGAAGGTGAAAGCCTTCTGCTGTCTGAGACAGCGAACACCCGACGAAAGCCCGACAAGGTAAACCTGGTGAGGCAGGCCCGCCAGGCCCTTAGGCCGTTGGTAGAAGCAAACTGCCAAGGAGACTCCGCAAGGAACTAGGACTTAGCAAAATTGGAGGGGATGAAACATGGTCAGCTTAAGATGAGACTTTGGAAGCACGTTTGACCATTTGGGATGCTAGAATGGGGGCACGCAAAGTGAGGCAGTGACAAAATGACCCGATAAGGTGAAGAAAAGAGAGGGCCCCCATTTCAAACAGGGCGTGTGTGCTGAGGGCACAATAAATGACAACTCTGCTGGAGGGAACACTCCCAAGCATTCTAAGGATAAGTATTCATTTAGGACCTAAAATCGCTGGCCTCACAGACTAGGGGGAAATTTCCAAGAGTGAACTAGGAGAACAGGGTCTTTAGTTGGGTCAGTCTATAAGACATCTTAGAAGTGTGTGTAGTGAATTCATTCCCTTTCGCGAAAACTGTGACAAGCGGTTGCTAATACAACCGAGAAAGCTACATAAACCGTCCAACACCAAAAGTAACCTAGACATTGCCCTGCTGCTAGTTAGGTGTCCATAGGCCCGACAGAGTTGTTGTTGTGACCCCATGGATATTGCTCTACTACTGGCCAGATGTCCATAGCCTTGGTAGAGTTACCTGCATACCATACGGTCGCTTTGTTTCATTATTTTCTTTCCTTTCTTTCTTTCAACATTTCCTTTTTTCACTTATATTTTTCTCAACTGTGTAAGCACTGAAGCCTATAGTGGGTTTGGGAACCACAATGGTCATTGGAGAAGACTTGAAATTTTTCACTTACTAGAATATCATAGTAGCCATTGTACAGTCCTTTAGAAATAATTAGCATGCGTTTTGTGCAAGATCTGAGATGTGCATAAAAAGATCCAACCAAGGGTTGAGTTCTAAGACAAAGTTCAAATGAGGAAACCCTTCCTAGGCAGCTTTCAGGGACCAATGGTCGAGAATGAATATTTAGCCAAAGAACACTAAGGGTGGACAACAAAGAAAACCATTTGTCGAATGAGGAAAACCACTGCAATGGGACAGAGAACACCCTCTTCGAAACAAAACAACCAGGGAACAAGAAAAATAGAGTGATGCAGAACAACAAAATGCAAGCAAACCAAAAGACAACCTAACCTAACCTATACAAAAATATTTACAAGGAAGAGCTTGACAGAGCTCAGGCTTGGAAGTAATGCTTCAGGTGTTGCCTATTGACTGGAAATGAGACATCTTCACCAGTTAAGGTCTTTAGGTAGAAAACATTGTCTCCCAAAATTTTAGCTATTTGAAAAGGGCCAAGCCAAAGCTTGTTGAATTTGTTGTGTCCCTCTTTCTTTTCATGGGCCTTGTCCTAATATAGGATTGAATATGCAATTCTAAAGGCCTTGATCCTAGCTCGATAGTCGAACCATCTCTTAACCATGCCCTGATGTTTGGTGAAATTTTCTATTGTGTGGTCTCGTACTTCTTCTAAATGAAAGAGCTCAACTAACCGAGCTTCTCTACGATCCCTCCCTTTGTAAAAGTCATTGATAAACTAGAGAGTGAGAATATTCAGGTGGATAAAAAATATGGGCTCCAAGTCATAAACAAGATGAAATGGGGAATCACCAAGGGCAGCCTTATAGCGAGTGCGGTCTACCCAAAGGGCAAAGCGAAGCTAGGTATGCCAGTCCTTGGGATTCTTGTCGAGCAATTTCTTGATCATGGTGATCAGGTTCTTGTTTGTGGATTTAGCAAGGCCATTGCCTTGAGGATAGTAATTAGATGAAAATTTAAGGGCAATCCCATAGTCGAAGGCTCAATTAGAAAATCTTAACGAAGCAAATGCAGGCCCATTATCACACACCAATGAATAAGGGTGACCAAAGAGATTTAAAATGAAACTTTCCAAAAAATTTGTGACTACCTCAGTTGTGAATTGCCTACATACAATTGCTTCTGTCCATCTAGTGCAGTAATCAAGTAGTGTTAGAATGTACCTATGTCCTATGCCAAAAAGGAGCTTGGAGACCAATGAATGTTTCTATGAAGAAAAATTGGCCTGGTGAGTGACTTTTTGACCTGGGTGACTACCGAGTGGAAATTTAGGAATTTGATTCAATTTTTTGTGTTCTTACCTTGTATTAAGGTTATTTGAGTCATTTATCATTTATTTTAGGAGGTCATTTAAGAAAATGTTAAAATATGTCAATGTATCCAAAAGTTGTCAACACAAAAGTTCAAAATTGCAAAAAATGTAAAAAGTTGCATTAAGCAACAATTAGTTGTTAAGAGGTCATTAGAGACTAATCAATAATAGGAAGTTGAAAACAGTTGGAAACTGATTTTCCATGGTGTAAATTCCTTTAAAAAGGATTTTGAACTCCTTTTGTGGTCGTTGGTGATTGATACCTTGAAGAAAATAATGAAAAAACTCTATTTTTATGCATATTTTCCAAAAATTTGACTGTTTCAGGCTTGTGTACGGATTTTTACGGACTTTTAATGGCTCAAAACTGGTTGTAAGTTGAAGATAAATCAATCACCTTCCTTTTCAAATTGATTTCATGCATTTTAGTTAAGATTTGTGGAAGATACAATCATTTTTCTTAAAACTGTCTAAATCCTGATCTAGGGTAACAGTTTTCAGTAAAATTCATGTTTCTCAAAATTTTAACCGTTGGATTTTGCTCAAAATTGGGAAAAATGTCCGTAATGATATCCTCTAAAGTCTCACCAGAGCGATTGGATTAATTTATTGATATGTGAAAGTTATAAGTTACTGTTTGCATGCATATCTGGTTATTTCAATCTAATTTGTAACAAAGAAGTCCGGACAGCAAGCCTGTGTTCCAAAACAAGTGTACCTAAAAATGAAATATGTTTTTAATGGCCGAAATGGGTGCTCAAAAATGTATTTATTTTTTTGAGATTCAATCTGGTTTGAAAATTACACCCGATTTAGTGTTTTGATTCCCTTCAAGCAAAATTTGAGTTTTTGGTGAAAATAATTGGTAAATCTGATAAAAACAGAGGAATAAGGTTGTGTAAATGGTTTATTTCTATCAAAATGATAATTTTGAAGATGTATGAAGGTCTGGTTTGAGTTTTATAAAGGTTTAGGGTCAAGTTTGGAGAGTTGGGCTTTGTAGCCATGAAGAAATTCAAGGAAATTGAAGTGATTTTGGTAAAGGATTGAATTGTTTTAAGTATTGTTGTTTCTTCCTTTGCCTCTGAATCAAATTGGTATCAGAGCCCGGGAAAGATATGGGCTGATAAGTTGGTTGTGGTTTGTGGTTTTTAGTTGTGGTTTGTTGGTTGTTTGCAGGAAAGTGAGTTGTGAAGCAAGGAGGAATCTTGCTTGAGAGGATGGAGAACTTGAGAAAGCATTTGCAAGCAGAGGAAGAGAGAAAGAAGAAGAAGAGACAAGCCAAGTTTGATAAAGAGATTGTTGAGATTAAACAAGAGATGCAAAGGATGGATAGAGAGTTCCTAGAATCCATAAAGAAGATAGAACAACAGATGAAACACTTAATGAGTTGGCACTTGAAAATACACAAGAAAGTTCCATGGCCTATTCACAAGATAATCAAAAAGAGGAGAAGGGAAATCAGAATGAAAGAGCAAGAAACCTTTGAAGATGCAAGGGAATACTTCATTGAAGAAGAAGTTGCAGATAATCCAAGTCATGAAGATGAAGAGAAGATCAAGAGCATATATCTGATTCCAGAGGTTGAGGACATTGAGTTGGTTAAGGGAATGATCATGGATGAATTATTCATAGAGGTTTGCAAGGAGTTGCAGCATGATGGAGGTATCATGATTTCCACCTTATATCATTTCATTGTGTTACTAATGCTTTGGAAAAAGGATTGTTTGCAGGTTAAAGGAAAAAGGGAGAAGCATGAGATGCACCAAAGAGTAAAGATTCTAATTTCAGTTGGTGAGCAAGGTATGAAGCTAATTTGCATGGACAAGATGAAGCCCAAGGTGAAAATGAAGGTGATTAAGAGCAAGGAAAATCAGTGGTAGAGCATAGAAAGGATGCAATTTTGTGGAGAACATCAATCCAAGTGGACTTGGATTCTTTTCTTGGTCGGGAGTATGGTGCAGGAGCACCTTGACACAATTATGCCTCCTTGTGGAAATTTAGGAATTTGATTCAATTTTTTTGTTCTTACCTTGTATTAAGGTTATTTGAGTCATTTATCATTTATTTTAGGAGGTCATTTAAGAAAATGTTAAAATATGTCAATGTATCCAAAAGTTGTCAACACAAAAGTTTAAAATTGCAAAAAAATGTAAAAAGTTGCATTAAGCAACAATTAGTTGTTAAGAGGTCATTAGAGACTAATCAATAATAGGAAGTTGAAAACAGTTGGAAACTGATTTTCCATGGTGTAAATTCCTTTAAAAAGGATTTTGAACTCCTTTTGTGGTCGTTGGTGATTGATACCTTGAAGAAAATAATGAAAAAACTTTGTTTTTATGCATATTTTCCAGAAATTTGACTGTTTCAGGCTTGTGTAGGTATTTGTACGGAATTTTAATGGCTCAAAACTGGTTGTAAGTTGAATATAAATCAATCACCTTCCTTTTCAAATTTATTTCATGCATTTTAGTTAAGATTTGTGGAAGATACAATCATTTTTCTCAAAACTGTCTAAATCCTGATCTAGGGTAACAGTTTTCAATAAAATTCATGTTTCTCAAAATTTAACCGTTGGATTTTTCTAAAAATTGAAAAAAATGTCCGTAATGATATTATCTAAAGTCTCACCGGAGGGATTGGATTAATTTGTTGATTTGTGAAAGTTATAGGTGACTATTTGGATACATATCTCCTTATTTCGACCTAATTCGTAACAAAAAAGTCTGGACAACAAGCATGTGTTCCAAAACAAGTATACCTAAAAATGAGATATGTTTTTAATGGCCAAAATGGGTGCTCAAAATGTATTTATTTTTTTGAGATTCAATCTTTCTTGAAAATTACACCTGATTTAGTGTTTTGGTTCCCTTTAAGCGAAATTTGGGTTTTTGGTGCAAGTAATTTGTAAATTTGATAAAACAGAGGAATAAGGCTATGTAATTGGTTTATTTCTGTCAAAATGATGATTTTGAAGATGTATGAGGGTCTGGTTTGAGTTTGATACAGGTTTAGAGTCATGTTTTGAAGAGTTGGGCTTTGTAGCCATGAAGAAATTCAAAGAAATTGAAGTGATTTTGGTAAAGGATTGAATGAGAATTGTTTCAAGTATTGTTGTTTCTTCCTTTGCTCAGCACCACCACCTCACCTCCAACCACCGGTACGTAGTGGGACAACAACATTCTTTTCTTTGGTGGTGGCGGTCTAACATGTGTGACATGAGAGAACATGACAATAAGCATCCTTGAAGACTGTGGGCCAATAATATCCCACTCTTAGTATCTGATGTGCAATGGAGGGCCTAGATCCATGACTAGTACCAAATTTTTCATGAAACTCCTTCAAGACTCGATCTGCTTCTTCCTTACCAAGGCATCTTAAGTAGATGCCTTCATGATTTTTCTTGTATAAAATGGACCCTTGCAACATGTAACTGCTGCTTTTTAGCCTAAGAGCACATTTTTGGACTCCTTGTAAGTGAGGTGGACACTTGTGGTTCAACAAATAATGGACGGCGTCCTCGTACCATTCTCCCAGGGAAACATCCTCGAGTTGGTATTGCTGCACAGTGAGTTCGGGTCCTGCTTTTGCTGCTACTTCAACAATTTTCTGGGTGAGTGCCTGTCCTCTCACCAACTACATTGGTTGGATTTTCATATCATACTCCTGGAGAAATGTGACCCACTTGGCTCTTCGTTTGCCTAATTCATTCTGTATGAGTAGCGTTTTCACAGCTGGGTCAGAGACGATGGAAAACACTTTATTATGTAGAATATAATGTCTAAATTTCTTCACTCCCCTAACGAGGGCATATGCGTGATTTTATATGTTGTGGTAGCATAATTCAACATCATTGAAAGGAGCACTCATGAAGGTGACCGAGTGCTCGTTTCCCCCTTCATCTTTCTGAGTCAGAATGCTGACACAGTAATGCTCTGAAGTGAATGAATAGATGTAGAATGACTTCAGATAGTTTGGGCTGATGAGCACAAAGTGCCTCAGCAATGGCCCATTTGATTTATTCAAAATCATGTTTGGCTTCGGGGGTCCACTCAACCTTGGCATGCTGTTTTAACATGGCGTTGAGAGGTTTGACAATCTCAACAAAACCTGTGATGAATTTCCTTACGAAGTTGATCTTTTTGAAGAAGGATTTTAATTCTTTCTTGCTACCTGGTGGTGAGATCTTTAGCAAAGACTGGATACGTTCAAGGTCTATAGAGATTCCTTGCTCTGAAATAATATGTCCAAGCAATCTACCCTCAGTCACGCCGAAAATGCACTTCCTTGGGTTAAGGGAAAATACAAACTCCCTACACCTCTGAAACACCTTGCATAAATCAGAGACATGATCACTCCACCTTTTAGAGAACACAGTCAAATCATCCATGTAGATGATTATGCACTTCCCAATCAAATTTTTGAAGGAAATATCTATGGCACGTTGGAAAGTGGCACCAATGTTGATGAGCCCTAAGGGAATTCTCCTATAAGCAAAGGTCCTCCACTTAGTGGTGAATGTTGTCTTATGGTGATCTTGTTATTTTACCATAACTTGGTTGTATCTAGAGTACCCATCGATGAAATACATCATTTGGGAGTCGTTGAAAATCTGCAGCACCTTGTCCAATGAAGGTACTGGATAGTTATCCTTCTTTGAAGCTCTATTCAAATTGCAGGAATGTACACACAATCTGATTTTCCCATTCTTCTTTCTGACCAGGACTAAGTTGTCCACCCATGTAGAATGCCTGACTGGGAATATAATTCTTGCTGAGAGCAACTTCTATACCTCTTTGTAAATGATGGGCTCCAACAAGTTGTTAATAGGACACTCTCGTTGGCAGAATGACCTCACTTCTACCTTGAGAGGGATGGTGTTTGTGATGATAGAGGTGTCATAAGTCTTTAGATCCTAATAGCTCCATTCCACCATGTCATGATACCTCTGCAAAGCATTGATGATTCCCTTTTTTTCCTCGGGCATGCATACTTTGCCAATAAAAACATTTTTTATCTCTTCGGCAGTCCCGAGGTTGTGAGCATCACACTGGTTGCTTATGGCTTCCTTCTTTGTTTTTCAATCCTAGTCTCTGATCTAGTCCAAATCAAATATGTGTTCAAGTTGAAGCATGCCTCTAGGAATCGTATTGCTTTTGAGGTTGATAACTCCTATATCCAATTCGACCTCTTCTGGATCAGCTTCATCAATTATTTGGGTGGCAAAGACATCGAAACTCATGGTGAATTCAAGAATGTGCTTACTGTCATTGAAGACTTGAAAATGAGTGACATTATCCAAGACGGACGACGTGGATGTCAACTCGATTGTAAACTTCTTAAGCCCAAACAAGGAGAGGGGTTGCAAAGTGTTGGCTGCCTGAGCCAAAGCATTGACTGTATGATTTTGAGCATGAGGGATTAGTTTTATATTAAATGCATCTAAACCTTCTAAGAGATCCCAAACCCTATGCCTATTGTTTGCAAGTATTCTATCATGACAAGAATATAGTTTTCAAACTTGTTTGACTACGAGTTTAGAATCCCTAAAAATTTGCAGCATTTTGAAATTTTTCTTTAAGGCCATAAGAAGACCATGGATTAATGCCTCATATTCTACTATGTTGTTAGTGCAATAAAACTACAACCTATGGGAAGAAAGAAAGGTCTTACCTATTGGGCTAATGATTTCGAACCTGGCACCAACTCCTCTTGATTTAGATCCATCAAATC
>VDFB02193867.1:261608086-261641840 GCA_007258455.2 Sequoia sempervirens | reverse complement strand
ATTGTAGATAGATTGCTTAGGGAAGAAACACACAGTTCAAGTCTGCTTCATTCACACAGGTCTATCCACGTAGATCTGGCAGAACCTAAAGAGTAGAAGGTTCAAATTCATCATTTGGCCTTGTGCATTAGCCAAAAACATTGTGAGAGCTTGGCAACCTCTCGTGGTTCAAACCTGCATTTTTGAGACCTAACAAACATGTCATTATGCGGGTGTCCAAAGGGGTGTGTTTGGGGTCATAGTATTGTTAACACTACCCTGCAGTGGTCTTGAAATGATAGAGTGGTGTTGTGGTATAAGTTGTCAAAGCATTTAGTGATTACACCATTTGATTTCCCAAGATCAAAGGCATGTATTCAAACTTGAAATATGGGTAAATTATGAAATATTTTGCACGAATTGACATTAATGGTTAGGTGACTGAGCTCAAC
Source organism: Sequoia sempervirens (assembly GCA_007258455.2). Lineage (NCBI taxonomy): Eukaryota > Viridiplantae > Streptophyta > Pinopsida > Cupressales > Cupressaceae > Sequoia > Sequoia sempervirens. The sequence goes on along the minus strand of VDFB02193867.1, from coordinate 261,641,409 downwards.
AACAAATATTACTTGGTACTCGATGACATTTTGGCAATCATTCACATAGCTCGGCGTACCAGAGGCAATGGAGTCCAAGTGGGAAGACTCTGCAACTATTATTTCATTCGATAAGTTCACCGAAACCCTCTGTAGCAAGTGTATAAGAACTGAATTTGCTTCTACAATTAGACACTTAAAGAAATCAAGTAGGAGTAGATTCTTCATCATGCCACATAAAATAAGTCAACTTGTGAATAAAAGGAAGATCCCATAGTTTCTAAATCAAAGAAGAGGTCCCTGCAACAATCCATTTTAGATGTGTGACCTAATTTTGTAGAAAAAGGATTCAAAAAGATTTTTAACGATACAACCCATGGATGTAGAGACCCAATTATCCCTATCTCAGGGTTGGATCTATTTTGGTACTTCTATGAAAAACGGGATGGCAAGATTCCATTTTTGAATCCTTGGACCTTAGATTTGGCCAAATTGATAGTCCCAGATGTCTTTGTAGATGTTGAGTTTATTAAAGTATTGGCACAATATTATCACCCAACTACCAGGACTATAAGAATTCCAGATGGTTCACCATTAGTGGTGGTGACTAAAGAAGCAATTATAGAGCATTTTATGTTAAAAAGCAAAGCTATTACTAAGATCAACTTGGACAAAAGTGAGGAGGATTACAGGAGATTGAGAAAAACCTACAAGAGTGATGAACTTCCTTTACACATGAAAAGGGGTGTAAATAATAGGATAATACCTATCTCCCCCTCCCAAATTGAGCCATTTTCCATAGAATACTTCCAAGTATATTTCAAAATAACTTATTTTTCTTTGTGCCAAGTTCTTGGAATAGATGTTGAAGAGAGGATGCAAACCTATCTCATGATGATGGCAATGAAGATACAAAATCCTAAAGTCAAAATTGAGTATGAATTTATTGCTTAAATTGAGAAAGGGCTACATGAGGGATTTTTTCAAGTAAGAGAGAACTTAGCTCCCATCACTTTTAGGAAATACTCTTTGAGCTATGTCATTTAATATTGTACCAAAACATAAATAGATGGACTAAAAGAATGTGTTTGGGAATGATTGATGATGAAGGGAATAGGTTTCTTGTACAAAATTGGTGTTACATCTGGGATAGTAGATGCAAAAATAGTGATTATGTAATATTTCATGATGATTTCGTAATAAAGATCATGGCCTCTCTTGGTCATATTTCACCAAGATTTCCTAATAAAACCATGCAAGTATTAAGACCTTTAGCATTAAAGCTAGAGAAGGGACACACTCACAATTTTAGTGACTATTTTTTCTTAGCAAACCAAATAGTAATAAGGTTCTATGGGTGTCCTCAATCCCCACATGTTTTACCTAAATATGTTTCTATTCAAACTGCATTTTTATAATTTATGTGGCAAATGTTATGAAAAGACAAAAAAAGGGGACATTCCTCGACCTAACTGAATGTGAGGAGCTATCTGTAGAGTCTAACACTCTTGAAGAACAACAAAACTATTTGAAGATGGGGTATTCATTGAAGTCATGAGGGGAAAGGGTCTTTGATCATGAACGGTGTATTAATTTTATAAATTAGAAAATTCTCACTAAAGCTAGGATTACCCATGTAATGGATTATGAAGATGTCATAAGAAATTTATTTACCCCTAATGAAGTTTTTCAGAGAAAGAGGAAGTGGGAAATCATAAAGATGCTTGAGGAGGAGAAGAAGAAAAGGGACACTAGATTCCAAGGATTCTATTTTGAAGAAAATGATCTTATCAAAAGGATTCAAATGTAATAATTGAAAAGTTTGAAAGATTATATGTTGAACTAGAAAAGAAACTTGAGGGCTAGTCTTCAAAACCCTCCAAGCTGCCCATCAAATCAAGTGGTATTGTAATCATAGAGCCCCTACCAAAAACTACCACAATACAATCAGAAGCATCCCCTAAGCAACCAAGTCATGAAAGGAAGAAGACACATGGAGTGGCCCCCTTAGTGGCATATGAAATAAGTGAAGGAGTATGGGATACTGAAGAGGTAGTTGATGCACTTTTAAATTTTAAAGATGATGAAGTTGATCATCTTCCACCTAATCTTGCAACTAATGCTCACAAATTGGAATAAAGAGTGGATGTACATGGGCATAATGATCAAGAAGTGCATGATGATGAAAGGGTGATTGTTTCCCTTAGATTTATTGAAGATGATTAATTTATTCAAAATCCTGAGTTTAAGGATTTTTTATCTAAGATGAAAATGAAATAATTTGAGGAGAGACTCCAAATTAATAAGATGGGCACTGAGGAGTCACAACATGACCAGATTGTTGCCCAGAATCTTGAAGAACTCAGGATTAATGAAGTTATTGTTATCCCCCAAGAAGCAAGAAAATTGTTCTTAGAAAGCAATATACTAATTATTCCTAAGATGGAGTTAAAAAATATATTCTTACTGGATCAAGTAAGAAGGAAAGAAGATCCCATATTGGTTTTTGAATTCAATTTGGATGAGGGAATGAGTGGCACAGGTTACAATCCAAGACTTGAAACCCTATCCTTTTGGACAAAGCAAAAAAGAATAGACAACCCCAGATTGCTTGATGTTGTAAGAGAAATGAGAGGGATTTCCATTGTAAAGACACTTCAAGACACATCAGCATTGGAGGCAACTACTATGACAATGCACTCAATAATGTTTACTAGGGATGTTAGATTGGAAGAATATAAGAAATCACATATTGATCTGAATGATGAAGTGAATAGGTTATTCATAGAAAATGTGAAATTGAAAGAGACATTTAAGGGTGTAGGTCCTTTCCAAAGCATAGAGTTAACAATATACCAACCCCCTACCATCTAGACTGATACATGTGTAATCACTATTGAACAAGTAAATGTGCTAAAAAAAGAAATTTAGAAGTTGAAAAAGACTAATGAAGAAATAAAGGAAAGAGCAAAGAGAGAAACCCTCAGGGTATTGGAATAGATCTTGGAGCATAGGGTTAAACTAATTGTGGAAAAATTGGAAAATGTGTATGAATATTATGTCTCCTTGTCACAAGTAGTTCATTAGATAAAGGCCCATGTACTTATATTGGAACCCTTATTCAAGAAATGGCAACCTGTACATCACACCTTGATGAATTTGTGCATAATTTTACAAAGGGGTTTTGAGGCCCCTACAGCTTTAAAGCCTACTAAGCAAATGGTCTGAGTGGTCACAAATGAATTTCAATACATATCTACAGAAGACCAAAAGATCAAGGAAAGAATGGATTCATTTCACACACTAAAGCAGTAGTTTTTTCCTAAGATACTAAGGGATGATGATCAATTGAAAGGATCCAAGGATTGGATATATGAGTTTAGAAAAATTGTTCCTAACTAACTCACTAATTTACATAAGGATGGTGACATAAATATTCACAGCCTCAATATAACCTTGGATGGAATAATGCACTGGATGTTGGATACTCAAAATTCATCACAGATAGAAAAGGGTTATTAAACAGTAGATGGAAGAGTCACTTGGTCAACACACAAAAAATCCAAGAGTACAAATGGCCTCATGACTACATAGTGTACCAATGGGAGCAGAAATATCTAGCTCCCACAGAAGAATAGGCCTTGCAGTGAAGTACCAAGCCTTGTATATACTATCATGGAGAGAGGACCTTGCCAGATCTGAATAATCATGGGTACCTTACAATGAGTAACATACTTTTGTATATTGCAAGTGCTCTAGACTTCAAAATCTAATTATTTCTCTTCACTTCTCATCTTTCATTGCTTTTATGTAATCCTATGTAAACAATGATAATTAAGACTTTTTGATTTATGTTAAAAGTGGGTAACTGAAAAGACACCTTTTGACATGTCAGTCAAGACAAAATTTTGAAACGTATTGTAAAATATTTTTGAAGATCAATAAAATGAAGTTATAAATTGGTGGTCAAATTTTGGTTTCAATTGTTTGTTGAAGTGAATTAATGAATGTTATTTTATTGTCTCTAGTTTGATATTTCCTTGTTATTTAAATAAACATATCAAGGGTATATATGGTTTATGAAAACATATTTGCTGTCAAACAATTCATTTTGTACTACATTTTGGTGTCAAATCTTTGGAACTTATGGTTAGTTTCATTACATTCAAATTCTAAATTCTAGAAAATTATATACAGTAAATAGATTGATGGTTGTTTGGATAGTGAAATTAGCTCTCTTAGAAATTAACAAAAATATCTTGTCTTGAAAAATCTAGAAGGATTATTTTAATTAAAGAGTATTTTGTGGTTATTTTTCTAACAATGATTTTACGGTGCAGCTAGCTTGATATTTTCATTCAAGATATAAGTCATGATCAAAGTCAAGCACATACCAAGAATATGGTACTCTACTTCAAACCCTCAACCTCACTTAATTTAATATACTTACATTGGGATATTAAAGAAGTTTCTAAACAATTAATATATATCATTTTTTGTTTGTGAAGGAGAATCCTATGAGATCCAATATGGCAATGGATCAATATCCAATATCTTAAGTAAAGATGATGCCACAGTTGGGAAAATTGTTGCAAAACATCACATTAGTAATTTTTGGATGTTAAGGCTTCCCAGTTAGATATTGAAGATCTTTTCTCATCAAAGTAATTTGGAATTTATGTATAAATGGATTCTTTCATGGTGCAGGTCTTTACTGAGACAACACATGAACCAAGGTTGAAATTTTTGTTGTCCAAGTCTGATGGCAATCTTGGGCTTGGTTTCCAGGAAATTCCTATTGATAATGTTGTTCCAATTAGGTTAGTGTTGATATCCTTCATTCTATAATATGTCAACTTCATTCTATAATTTGAGCATATCACTTAAGTTCTTAAATTTTGAATAAGGTTTTGAAATCAAGGGTTCGATATGCATATTTCAGGCCTATATTCAACACTCTGTTTAAGGAATTTTTTGAAAGGCTATAGTTTTTTAATTGAATTATCTTTTTGTTGTGTTTGGACTTACTTTTGTAAACTTGCAATATACAATGCACTTTTATTCTTTCTAAATTGAGACTAATATTAATTTTGTTGGCTATATTGAGGCACAACTTCATTCATGGAAGAAAAGGTAGCACCCTATTACTCATATCATATGGCACATTGCATATAAAGGAGGAAAGATTCTAGCTAGGTTATTGTTGACTGCATTGAAGGAGAGAGATTCATATATGGGGCATGATCAACACTCTCCTTGGATTCTACACATTACAGCTTGCTCCAGGAAGATTGCCTATGTTGTAGAAGTTTTAAGAGATGAAAGGGGCATGTGATCACATTGAAGTGCTTCAAGCATGTGTTTCCATCATTGCAAAAGTTTTTAGGAGAAGTTTCTTTCTTGCAGTCATTTCTGTACAATATTGTAACTTAAATTTTTAGTCTTGTGACTAAAAATAACAATTGTAATACTCTATTTCTAAGTTGTAACTAGAACACCTTTCTTTTATTAATAAAGTTCACCTATTTTTCCTTCTCAATGGATTTCTTATTGTGCACAATTGATGATTGATGTGTATTTATGTGTTTTATGCTTAAATATTCAAATATCAGTCAACTAAAATGACTAAATATACTACTAATTGACATCAATTAATAATTAAATTGACTAAATATACTACCAATTGACAAAAATCAATGAACAATGAATAAATATGAATAAATATATGACCAGTGAAATCAGTGAATAAAAATGACTAAATATACTACCAAATTGATCAAAATGATAATTAAAATTAATGGCTAAATACACTACCAATGCACAAAAATCAATGAATAAAAATGACTAAATAAGTGACCAATTAACAACAATCAATGACTAAATACATTAGTGAATAAAAATTGACTAAATAAGTGACCATATTACAACAATCAATGACTAAATCAACAACTAAATAAGTGACCAGTTAAATATATCAGTGAATACAAAATACCAAATAAGTGACTAGATTACAACAATCAATGACTAAATCAACGATTAAATATATCAATGAAAAAAATTGACTAAATAAGTGACCAAGTTACATCAATCAATGACTAAATCAACGACTAGATATACTACCAAATCGATCAATCAAAACAACAAATAAATGAAAAAAATGGTTTAGTCATCAATCTGTTTGCATTATATATGACTGGAAATAAACTACTGATGGTCACGTGACCAAGTTCAGTCATTGATAAGAATTTTTTAGTAGTTTTTTTAGTAGTTTATTAATGTTTTTGTACTAGTGGCTAGTCATGATTGGCACTTACAGCTAAACCCTACCTTATGGGCTTATAGAACTAGTATCCATACGCCTACAGGTGCAACACCCTATTCCCTTATATATGGATCTGAGGCTATTCTACCTATTGAGGTTGAGCCTACATCCTTGAGAATATCATTGTAGAATCTTATCAATGACGAATAATACAAAGTGTCACAGTTGAATGAGCTGGAGCTATAGGTTTATCAAAACCACCTCAAGAGGAGCTACCAAACAATGATCAAGAGTTGATCCTTCTAGGTAGGAGAGCTCATGTTGAAGGAGAATCAAAAGAATGTACCCAATATTGACAACAAAGGCAAGTTTGAGCCCAATTGGTTGGGACCCTTCATCATCACTGTAAGTTACAAATCAAGAGCATATCAGTTATCCACACTAGAAGGTGAACCCTTGTAGGAGCCCATCAATAGCTCCCATCTCAAAAAAAATTATGCCTAGGCTTGCAAGGTATAAATTCAAAAATACAAAAAAATCAAAAAATAACAAAAATCCAAAAAAATCAGAAAAAGGATTGAAAACAGTAAAAGAAAAAAATTGTCCTCTAGTGAAAACCACTTCGGTGGCACTTTGGGCAAGTACCTTGGTGAAAATATGGCAATTAGGTGCCTTGTATAAATAAAGCACTTTCCATCCACCATCGATTCTTTGGCTTTTTCTGCATCACTTTCCATCGCATTCATCCATCACATTCCATTATTCTTTCCATCACCCATCCACTTTCATATCATAACTTGATCTGGTGTGGGTATCATGTTCCTTTTAGTACTACTTTTCACATTCTTATAGTCAGTTTGTCTTGCCTATATCGAGATAGTCTATCGCATCACATTGGGCACAATTTTCTATCGTTACATCAGATTGGATTTTTGTATATCATTAGAGTCTTTCATAACATCAGAAAACCCATAAACATCCATAAAACACCCAAAAAATCCAAAAACATTCACAAAATCAGAAAAAACCAAAAACATCAAAACATATCAAAATCCAAAAATAGGTCGAAAATACAAAAATACAAAAACATAGTCACCATGTCAAACTACATTGTCTTTAATCTTGAACCTAGGCAAGGCTAATATTTGATCAACCCTCGAGGCATTAGGATAGGTCCTTTAGGTGTCCATCACAACAAGTTGGCAATCCACCAATTGTTCATATCTCATCAATAAACAAGTATGTGTCAGTCAAATTGTGTGGTCTACATGTGTATAACACAGGCAAGGCTAATCATTGATCAACCCTCGAGACCCCTAGGATAGTATTTTAGGCTAGGTTCTTGGTAAAAATCTCAGAAAATATAAAAACATTGGAAAACTTGAAAATCAAAACACTTATAAAACAACTCAAAATCAAAAAACACCCTCAAAACATTGAAAAATAATAAAAACATTGAAATATTTTAGAAAAACTCAAAATCATTTATCCCATTTCACTCTCACCCACAATAAACATCCACTCACAACAAATCAATCATCACCTTCAACCAAGTTGGAAAAACAAGTAGAAACAAGTATCACAAATTGGTAAAGTGTAAACTTAAACATAAAGATCTCAATCTAGGTCAATAGGTAAACAAGTCAGTAAACTCTTGGTATCAATATACTATCATCCCATTAGTGTCAAAATCTTTTGATAATCATGTCCTAGGATGCATCCTTCCTATAATGGACATCAACATCAGGTATTGTCATAGTTTTAAGTCTTGGTTAGAGGTACAAAGAACATTAGCTTGTTTGTTTGATTGATCTTTTCTGATGATTTATCTTATTGCATTTATTCCAATGACCTCTCAATGATGTCTATCACATAGATTTAGAGAGAAAGGAATGGGGCATTGAGCATTATCTTTCATTTTTTGTTCTTGTTGGATGTTCTTGTAATGTAACCTTGGTGAATATTGGCTTCGTTAGGTATGTGTGGAGGGTGTTTTGGGTAGCTTTTTGACTATTACATTGAGAGGTTATGCCTTTCTATGTTTTGGTCTTAGCCATTCAAAGCGTCTAAAGTGAATCCTAGTAAATTTTTGGTATGTCAGGTGTGAACAAGGATACTCCTATCTGTTTGTTGAGTCAAATTCCATTGCACTAGATACTATGCCATCTTGGTTGTTTATACCTCGATGCATTGTATCTATGTGTTTTATCAAGCATAATGAAAATTGTGTCTTTTATTTCCCAATCACTCAATAAGAAAATCATCACCACTCATCTTCATATCTAGTAAAGTCTCAATGATTCATAGGCTTGTTATACTTTTGCATCTCCTCAGGATCAAGGGTTGATCCCTCTCATTCTTCTATCTTATGTTTGCGTTAACATGGTATTATGAGATTCAACAAAAATATCAAAATATCCATCTTACATCCACAAACCATCAGTGTCCTGCATAATTATGGCATATCATCATAATAGGAAACATCATCCATGCCTTCCATCATCATTTAAGTTGTTTAGCATAATATAGATTTGTTATTCTAAGCATCTTAATCCATCTCATTTGCATTGCATCATCATTTAAGTTGTTTAGCATAATATATAATTGATATTCTAAGCATCTTAATCCATCTCATTTGCATTGCATCCTCATTTAAGTTGTTTAGCATAATCTTTGCAAGCATCTTAATCCATCTCATTTATATTGCATCATCATTTAAGTTGTTTAGCATGAATATATTTGTTATTCTAAGCATCTTAATCCATCTCATTTGCATTCCATCATCATTTAAGTTGTTTAGCATAATATAGATTTGTTATTCTAAGCATCTTAATCCATCTCATTTGCATTACATCATCATTTAAGTTGTTTAGCATAATATAGATTTGTTATTCTAAGCATCTTAATCCATCTCATTTGCATTGCATCATCATTTAAGTTGTTTAGCATAATATACATTTGTTATTCTAAGAATCTTAATCCATCTCATTTTCATTGCATCATCATTTAAGTTGTTTAGCATAATACATATCTGTTAGTCTAAGCATCTCATAACATAATTATCCATCACATTCATACCATAAACACATACACATATAAATTCATCCATACATTCATGTTGAACTGTCATATATCATATAGAAAAGATACCAAAAAGGAAATTAAAACCATACATCACATTTGCATACATATCATCCATCCATAATATCACATACATCGCATCATGGACCATAAACATCATAGCATAATCATTAGTCACGAATACAAACATATATCCATAAAGCATAAAATAAAGATACATCACATCATAGAATTCCACATCAAATCCATCTCATATATATATCAAAAAATTGGATGTCATGATATAAATCAAGATCACTATGTAATACCATCAAAAAAATATACAAGAGGCTAATCAAAACTCAGCCAATGAATGTATATACATGAATAATGAGGTTGTACATCCAAAAAGTGTCTATAATCAATACTAACTATCTAGAACTTTGTCAATCTCCATGGCTCTGCTGCTCACCATGATGAGAACCTGATGCCTATTAACTAATGGGCCTCCCCGACCCACTCGGTGCTACCCTACTCATGCGAAAAGTCAGGCTATCGACACTACTCAGGACACTCTCTGTAATAGAACATCTTGTTGTAGGATGCCTCCTGCATGGCTCACTCATACATATGTACTGGGACCATGGCTTGTCCCTATGCCTACTACACTACAACCTCTAACTACTCCCAGTTCCCTATCTCCTATGTCAAGGAAAGATCAAAATCCTATTGTAACTGATGCTCATGGTCAATCTTAGCCCTGGTAGTCTACAATTGCTACCTAGCCTGGTCCCTCTCTTGGGTGACCACCTATAATTGTGATGTATCATGTTGCATTTGGGTAGTCAACTGTTAAACCTATGATATCAAAGCTTCAATTTGTGTATTATGTGGATCGAGACCTGGTGGTGGCCCTCACAGTGGCTACTACGACTATATCTGATCCACCAGCTATACCAATGGAACCTTCCCATCTTGCCTCTACTATTGATCGAGCACCTACCCATCCTTCCCATCCTGATGACCCTGTTTAGCATGGGGGGAGGCTAGTACTGACCCAATTCAGGACTTCTTTGTTGTCCTCTGCCTACTATTGGAACAACAGCTAGATCTATGAGCCGAATCAGAGCATGAGTTCACCAATATGCATCATAGGTTGGTGTAGTCCTAACATCCTTTGGCCCATAAAAATAGACCCACGAATGCGTAACCAACTACCTAAACTCATCTATGGAAACCTGGGGGGGTCTATTGATTATGTTTTATGCACAACAACTCAAAAAGAATATAATATCCTATCTCTCTTGAAAGTTAAATCTCTATCAGCAAGCCTCAAGAGATAACCCCAAGGTCTCTAGTGTCAGTTCTTGACAATGCAATAAACAACTCAGTGATAATATATAAAATTGTTGGTTTCCACAAGGGGCCTTATGAACAAATGTTGGAGACTTCTAAGTTCATCAAATATAGCAATGTAAATGATGCTTTTCAGTTCTAACACTGACTCAAATATCAAAGAAATGGCAAAAGAGATAAATGGTTTTAGAGATATTCTAAGTATAAATCCTAAGATCAATCATGTAAATAACATAGCATTCAAAATGGACCAACCCTTCAAACCAATTCCTACTAAACCCAAATTAAATCTACAATATCACATAAATAGTGCAATCTCCTAAGGCATAAATATTTTCATATTGTGAAGCATTCATACATCAACCCAAATTTGGCATTGAAATGAATAAATACCCACAATTGAACTAAGCACAGTAAGATATAGGCCTAGGCTAACTTTACACAACAACTTACAATCATCAAGCTGCTAAAATTATGGACCAAGGGTTGCTCAAACACTTCAAATATTTTATCATAAACACAATTGAACTGCAACTATTCTAAGATTATTCATAAATAACTTACTTAGAGCAATATATCAAAATCTAAAACACAAGAACCATGCATAGATGAATAACACAAAGAATTGCACCAAATAACAATGTCTTCACTTGTATTTTCTTCACCAAAATTTGCAACAATTCAAGTATATTCAATATTACAGTACTTCTCCAGAAATCTAGCTAAAATTCTAACTTTTTTCTAACTTTTTAACCCCTACAAATGAGGAGAAAACCTCCATTTATAGCAATACATCACTAGGTCTACCCAAATTAGGGTTTTAGTTAGGGCATCTAGTCAAGTTGGCCATGTTTCCCTCTAAAATTTTCCTAAATTAAAATTTACATTAAAATAATGAGGGTCAGCCTCAAAAAGTCAACTTTATGAATTAATACACTGAATAGTATGGAATCCAAGATGCAACCGACTTGTTCCTTTACCTAGGTTAGGGTAGTTGGCATGTTTCTCAAGACTATCCAGCTTTGTCGCCCCTTTTGTCCTTTTCTCTTTCCATCCTTCTAGAAATTTCCTTGACTTTTAAAATTATATCATCCAAGTCAGCCTAGGTTGGAATAGATATTAAATCAATTTTAGCTTTGAATGAATTTAAATCTTTTTCATGCTTAGCTAGGGTTTTCACCCAATTAACATAAAGGTTTCGATATCTATCCAAGCTGGATATGTAGATTGCATAATCTTCCAAGTGGTCCTTTGCTATTGGCCCACCATCACCTGGAGAGTAACTACCTCCAGGAAGGCAATATAGCTATCAAAAAGCTCCTTCACCTTGCCCTAAGCTTTTGATATTTTATTAGGTGCTTTCATTCTTAACTCATTCCTAAAATTGAAGGCCTCTATCCATATCATGGCTTTCTCAATACTCTCTACTGTAAGGACACGTTCCTTGATCAATTCTTTTGTTGGCACCTCAAACACTTTCTTAACATCTCTGACAATAGTATCATCTGGATCCTTACATTCAATGAGAGATTGTGCCATGTCATCAAAAAGGGATGACACCTTTTCATACATCAGTAACACCTTTTAAATCATGTTGTCCCCTCTCTCAGTTACATTGTGCAACCATTTTTGGGTGTTTCCCACAAAGAACTTTAGCCTTTCAATCTCTAATATAGTCTAGTTTGATAATAATCCCTCTGAGAAGGAAGAGCCCTCACTGCTTTGTGCTTGCAATGGCTTAACAAGATGTTCAACATATTTGTACACTTCCTTTAATTGCCTTTGCAATTTCTCCTTCTCTTATGTTTCCTTGTCCAATCTACTTAAAATTTCCTGATAGGACTCTTGAAATTATTCTTTTTCCTACTCCTTTGTGGTGGGACCCAAGCTGATTTTTTGAACCTTATAATATGAAGGTCTCACTTCATCTTTATATTTATTCTCCGTAGGAACAACATGGAATTTTTTTTTATTGAATGCATCCCTAGACTTGGAAATAGTTCTTGCTCTCTTTCTCTCCTTGGGTTGTACCCAACTCTCTAGGAACTTATCCCAGTATGGAGTTTCATCCTCCACAACTACTTCCTTTTGTTTCAATCTCTATTCTAACCATTTAGGATCATCTAGTTGTTTTTTCTCTTCATCCTTCTGGGAAGTATCTAGTTATGGTTTATCATGAGAGTGACTATCTTCAACAACTTCCACATTTACATCATCCTTCCCTTGGTTTTGTTGTTCTTAATCCTTGTTAAGCTCATCTTCATCATCATCACACTTTTCCTCATTGAACTTATCATCATCCTCAACCTCAATGTGTGAAATATCAGTATGTTCCTATTGTGGAGGTTGAGATGGCATTTCCACTGTAACTTTAGAGGTTGCTTCTTTATTGTGTACTGCATGTTCTTCCACTTGCTTTAATACAAATTCATTAAGTTGCCCATCCTCTAGTGTGGGGACTTCTTCATCTGCTATCTCCTTTTCTAGATTATTTGGGGCATTCTCCTCTTCTTCAAGTGGTTGATCAAGGGTACTATAAACATTGCCTTCTTGTACATGGTGAACTAGAGATGGAATGGGAGAATCATCTCTTGCAACTTCCTTTTCCATTTTCTTCATAAGATCATAAATAGGTGCCTCTTCAATGATCAACTCCTTCTCTTTATCCACATGTTCCACTGGAGTGGTCTTGGGTTTAGGAGAACTTATCCTCACATTTACCTATTTCTTTTCACTAGAGCTCTCAATATCTACCACCTTAGGTTGGGAGGTCTCCTCTTCAATGACTTTGGATCTCTTGGATTTGGTCAACCTTTGACCCTCACACACTATCCTTCTCTTCTTTGAAGGTTGGGCCTCCTTAATACCTTCCTCAATAATCTCCTTTGAGGGCTTCCTAACTTTGGCCACTGGCTGCCTCTTTTCTTTATTCTTAACCTGGCTTCTTGTTCTCCTTTTGATGAAAAATTGAGACTTATCTCCCTCCTCCGAAGGAAGTTATTCTATGGCACCCTTGGTTTTTTTTGTTTCTTACTCTAAGTGGGATTCAAGGTCTCCCATCAGGTCATATGTAAAATTCATTCCATCTACTTCCAACTCCAAAATATTTTGTTTCACCCACAACTTGCAGTATCTCAAAACAAGGGAATTGATGACATTTAGATCAACAATTTCATCTTTAGACCAATTAATAGGGGGAAGAGTCTTATCTTTGTATTGTCCATAATAATGATGCTACAAGAAATCCTCATTATCATCAACCTGGTCAATCCTATGCAATCTGATCATTTTCAAGGATAACCTTAAGCACCTTCTTTTAATCACTTCAAATTCATCCCCGCAATTAGTCGAATAATAATCTATGTGGATCTTATGCCTATATTCTCTATTTTCCTACTTCTAGGAAACACCATAGGGGTCAAAGTTGTCATTGTTTGTGTGTGAATACAAATTGTAATGCACCATTTCTTTCTCAACATATTGAGCACTCTGAAATGAGGGACAAGCCTCCAAGAATTCAATTCTCAAGGGGAACTTAGGTCCAAGTGTTTTTTTATGCATATCCTTTATCACTGCATCAAAGGTCACCATCTGCCTTACAACTTCTAGTAGAACAAGCTTGCTTTTTGGATATCTTGGTAGTCTCAAAGTGAAACGAAACTAAATTCCAAATTTAAAATGCAATGATTTCAATTGTTTCCATAGATTAATTCTAAAACTTTTATCCACAAATTTTAATATAATAAATAAAGCTCAAGTAAAGACTTTGAAATTAAATGCATATAATAAATTGATCAACAATTTCATCCAAATACATTCAATCATGCTGTAAATAAATTATTAATTCAAAAAAGGATTTAAAGGATTTAAAACAACTTTATTGCTCAGATAATTCACCAGGAATTAATACTTATCTTTGAAATGTGCAGAAGTAATCCCAACTATTGCTGGAATGGTCCCTGGTTCAGCCTCTTCCGTCTGTGAGTAGTCTGGGAGGAAAGCAGACTTTGCTGCTCTACACGAGTGTTGGTTCCACTGGAACAATGCTCAACACTTGTGCCACAAAACCATGCCCTGGCCAGGACCGTCCTGAGTGCACGCACTTGTACCCCAGGTTGGACACCCACTGTAGGAGTGCCCCTTCTCCATCCTACTCACAGCCTGCTAACCTTGAAACCCTATTCCCGCAATTTGCTCCACTTGATTTTCCTCTTTTTATTTTTTTCATGTCCTCAATAATTTAGTTTTCACGGGTTTTATACAACACAAAGGGTAGTTCCAACCGACACACCCTTTTACAAATAATAATTACATCCCGTGAAAACTCTAATTATTATTTTATTGCATTTTCTTTCTAGAACTATTACATTAGTTCTTATATTTATTTACTTATTTACTTTTATTCTATTTTCTTTTTCTTTTTCTTCCATGGGGAAAAAGTCTCATAACAATTCTCCCCCTATTGTTTAGCTGCTGCCCTCAGTAGCTTGATGATTTTCTGCATCACACATACATATATAAAAAAAATAGCCTTTAGTTAAACAAATGAGGATATTGGTCTTTAATAAAATCAACATTTTCCCAAGTAGCACTATCATTATCACAATGACTCCATTTAATTTTTACTTCATTTATAACTTTTTCTTCTCTTAATTCATAGATATCTCCCTTTTTTTAATTGTATTTTAAGTTAAGTAATTACAGGAAAGCATTTTTTTTTTCCAATGACAAGAGTTGTACATACATAAATATTAGGAATTTACAATCAAAGAAACTAATGGTAGTCTATGTGTTTACTCACATATATTTCAACCTTATCAATTTTCTCTCATGTTACCAATTTTCTTTAATATAGATATTTTAAATCTTATATATGTAACTTCAACATTAAATCTATAAAATTATTAAATCATCTGTTGAAATAACATATATCTAGTGAAACGACATACATATCCCATACTATGTAGTCACTCATTGATGAACTATATAATTGATATACTTCAAATATATTCTAAGATGATAATCATGTATTCCGGACTACATGAGTATCCTCTTTTCCTATATGTCAAGTATAATTGAATGAAAACAAGTAAAAAGTATCCCTAAAAAGAGTTCATATCTTTCAATATATGCACAAAGTTATTGGGTTGATCAAGTCCAATAACAAGGTACAATAAAATAAAGCATGGTAATCTTTCTAGGTATCTTAACAATCATACATTGAGTACTTTCATAGAAAAACATTAGGTCTAATATTTCCTTCACTGTTAACACAAGGGAAAATATTGGTTAAAAATGATAATTTGACTAGAATAGTGATGATTTGCATAGACTCATGTCCTATGATATGAGACTCGACAAGGCCATTGGGACCTCCAAATAATGAATAGAGGCAATGTTGTTTAAAGAAAGCAACAAAATTCATTCAATAATTTCTTCTATTATGTTTTCCTTCATGTAAGGAGGTTCATCACAATAAATCTCTATATTAGTGATCCCAATAAATCATACAAAATCCTTTTGTCACACTTCTCATGTTTTATCCACAAAGCAATCCAATATTTGTCAATATGACTAGGATACTATTATCTACCAAAATATGATTAGGCTTGAGATCTCTATAAATGAATTCTAACTTGTTAAGGTTTTTATGCACATTTATTCATAAATTTCTCCTATAAAATATATAAATTATACCCCTATATATGAAAAAAATCACATGCTAGTTTGACAATCTCTATCTTTGATTTATTTATGCCCTATATAGTATTTTATTGCATATCTGAAACCAATCATAAGCAATCACCCAAACCATATATCATGGTTTATTTGAGGCCAAGAAATATGTCTAACATACATAGTGTTCCCTAGCATAATAAAGTGGCTTAGTAATTATCCCTTTTTACAAAGGTTGTCTCTTATAATCATGAATCTCTCTTTTAAAAGAGTTTTCTTAAATATTCTTCATTACTCTATTTTTATTTTATTTTAATTTAGGAACAAATATCTATTCAATAAAAATAAATTAGGGTTATCTCTCCCCCTATAAAACTTCAACATGTTTCCATGTTTAATCATAAAACATTATTCCATTCCAACCAATGTATTTAAACAACAAAATATTTTCAAGGTTCAAGATGTAGAGAAAAACTCACCTATGATTTTATATCCTATAAATATGTTATTCTCAACAATTTATTCTAAACATAATATTGTTTCTCTAAATTTAAAACATGAATCTAAGGACCTATGGGTTATGGGCCCA
Organism: Sequoia sempervirens; assembly: GCA_007258455.2. Lineage (NCBI taxonomy): Eukaryota > Viridiplantae > Streptophyta > Pinopsida > Cupressales > Cupressaceae > Sequoia > Sequoia sempervirens. The sequence goes on along the minus strand of VDFB02193867.1, from coordinate 261,624,487 downwards.
CAATGTAAACTATATTAGACTTAAGTGATAAAATATAGGTGTCACTTCTTCTTTTCTTTTCTTTTTTTTAAACTTGCAAAAGAAAACTCAAAAGATAAAAGGGTGAAACTAAGGTTTCAAAATGTGAATCAATTTAGAGGGTTAAATTTGCTGCCAATATAATATGTAAAAATTTAGCGCGGAAGTCCCATACAATGTAATTCCAATTTTAGTCTATTAGTCTACTATAATTTTCTTTATATGAAGTAATTATTTGTATTTAATCCCTATCGTGAAGATGGAGGAAATCTGTGTTGGCTGTAACTCGGTTGTAAAAAACAAAAAATTAGTTTTGTCTTTCTAGGAAGTGAATATTTAATTACAAACTAACTCTCCCAAAATTTATGAATGGTAATTAGAAGGTTAAATCATTAAGAAAAATAAATAAACAAATAAATAGTTTCTAATTATTTGGAGATCTACCATTAGTATGGAAGGTTTCTATTTTTCTCAATTCCAAAATAAACAGTTTATTAAATCTAGTAGCAAAAATGCAATGATAAGATTTAGTTATGAATTTACTATTTACTGGGTGAAGAAGAAAACAAAAATTATTAAATATCCAATTTGAAGTTTGATGTAAATTCAAAACCCATAAGTTACTCCAAATAAAAGTAAAATAAATGTAAATTCAAAAACCATAAGTTACTCCAAATAAAAGTAAAATAAAATAGGTTTGAGTGAAATTTTATTTTATTTTCTTTTTAAATTAATTTCCTGTGAAAATTTATAACTAACTTGAATTTAAAAGAATCATTCCATGAAACAAATTGTGAATAAAGAAATTGAAAAGTAAAAAGTAAATGAGTAATTTTAGATGATGAAACAAATTGTGAATAAAGAAATTGAAAGGTTAAAAATAAATGAGTAATTTTATTATTAAAATTTTAATTTAAAAAGAGTAAATATCCTTATATTTTTTAACCTAGATATTTTAACCTTTTAAACGTAATGCATAATTGATAAATAAATCAAGAATAAATTTAAACTATTATAAAATCTAGTTTATCTATTTATTTAACTTTTGAACATAATAAATAATTGATAAAAAAAATATATAGAATCAATTTCAACTATTATAAAATCTAATCTATCTATTTAATATTATTATTATTTTTAATCTTTTGTTTTATATATATGTATATATATTTTCAAAAATAAATGCAACGAAATTAATTGATGACCGGAAAGGCTCTGATACCAAATGAAACGAAACTAAATTCCGAAATTTAAAATGCAATGATTTCAATTGTTTCCATAGATTAATTCTAAAACTTTTATCCACAAATTTTAATATAATAAATAAAGCTCAAGTAAAGACTTTGAAATTAAATGCATATAATAAATTGATCAACAATTTCATCCAAATACATTCAATCATGTTGTAAATAAATTATTAATTCAAAAAAGGATTTAAAGGATTTAAAACAACTTTATTGCTCAGATAATTCACCAGGAATTAATACTTATCTTTGAAATGTGCAGAAGTAATCCCAACTATTGCTGGAATGGTCCTTGGTTCAGCCTCTTCCGTCTGTGAGTAGTCTGGGAGGAAAGCAGACTTGGCTGCTCTACACGAGTGCTGGTTCCACCGGAACAATGCTCAACACTCGTGCCACAAAACCATGCCCTGGCCAGGACCGTCCTGAGTGCACGCACTTGTACCCCAGGTTGGACACCCACTGTAGGAGTGCCCCTTCTCCGTCCTACTCACAGCCTGCTAACCTTGAAACCCTATTCCCGCAATGTGCTCCACTTTATTTTCCTCTTTTTTTCATGCCTCAATAATTTAGTTTTCACGGGTTTTATACAACACAAAGGGTAGTTCCAACCGACACACCCTTTTACAAATAATAATTACATCCCGTGAAAACTCTAATTATTATTTTATTGCATTTTCTTTCTAGAACTATTACATTAGTTCTTATATTTATTTACTTATTTACTTTTATTCTATTTTCTTTTTCTTTTTCTTCCACGGGGAAAAAGTCTCATAACACAAAGGCACTATCGATGATCCTTGTATCCTCATATAAGAAAACTTCTAAAATTGGATGAACCATTGGCCATATTTCCTTACTAACTCCATGGCCTCAGTTGAGATTATTACATGAAATGCCTCCTGTAATAGCCTTGTGATGTACATAAAGAATGTATCATTCACTCTCCTATAGTTTGATGTGTTGAATTGGAGTTGAGGGAAAACATCACATATTATGTCCTTTCCAAGCCCCCCCCCTACAAATCACACCCTTATACTTGTTCTCTCTGTCTAGTAGGTATATAAGGTAATATTTCATGGTAAATTTCTTAGTCTCCTGAACATTCCTCATTTGTGAGTCCAAATTTTCACTGATAATCCCTACCCAATGGTAATGGGTTCCCTTCACAATCTGTGAGATAACATGAAACGTCCATCCCCTGAATATGAAAGCATCCTCTAAAGTGATTACCCTACCCAAGAGAGTAATCATGTCATTGTATTCTAATTTGAAGTCACGCCTATGCAATTGTTTGGGTAACTTTAAGTAATGTGTCTTAGGCTTGTCAATCCAGTTATTGTTCATCATTAACAAAGCTTTATCAAGATCCTTGGCATAGAAGTCTTCTACATATTTAACACTAATCCTTACTAGCTTATGGTGTGAGCCAATGTTGAAAGTCTTTGCAATGGATTCCTCTATCATATTGGTCATGATTCAACCCTGAGGCCCAATAATAACCCTCTTATCTAAATCATAATGTTTATCACATTCCAGTACTAGCTCTAGATATTGTAGGGTAGGTGGGAATCTTGCAGCCTAAGCCAACCCTATATTAGTAATTATTTGCACCAGCTGAGAGGGTGTTTCCCCAAACATTCTCTGTTTAAAGTCATCATAGTCTATATTCCAAATGTTAGTATCACCAATCTTGCTCCATGTTGAGAGGATATTTGATTAAGGCTAGATGCCCTTCAAATCACACTTCATTCTCTCAGCCCTAGTGTGATGCTCTTTAGGACTAGCTTCAAATTTCTTTTCCTTTGATCCCTTTGCTAGACTGGAACAAACCTACATTTGTTAAAGCGAACAATAAGCACCATGGTACCAAGCATGATAAAGCATTAAATATACTCACATTATCAATATTTTCATAAATATCAATGAGCATCACATAATTAATCCTCAAAACATCAGGGAAACCAAAGAATCCCACTACAAAAATCATAAAATGAAGCATTATAATTGTTATCACCTGAAGTTGCACCCTTGTTGAACCTGATGTTCAATGCCTCAGTGTAACATGGGAAGACCTCTAAAGATGTGGGTTTCTTGAGAGAAGAGGTCAACCTCCGGAGAAGGCCGACTTCCTTTGGTGTCACCTAAACTACTGATTCTTTTAAGGGAAAGGGATAAGGAGTACATAAATTGAAACTAAACTAAGGTGATGCACCGAAATGACAGGAACAATGAGATACTCGAGCTACACTTGGATACTGGTGACAGCCATTAGACTGCACAACAAGATCCTATAGGTCACACATTCAAACAGGTTTGACATGCACATGCCCTCAAGAAGGAAAGGCAGATTTTCACAAACTAGAAGCTCATGTGCAGGATTAAGTAAACACAGTTTGTAACCTACATGATACTAATTCTGCAAAGAAAGGCATGACATGAAACAAAAGCTATAAGGAAAGATAATATTTCACTAAGTAGCTCAATGAATCACTTAAAAGAATAATGCACTATACTTGACAAGAATCAGAAGGCAGAATGATGGACCATCAATGGTAACCAAGGTAGATTTTGTATATTATGTTCCAAATTGAGTTACAGAATCCTGCTAGTCTTGAGGACTGCAAAAAGGGTCCAGACTTGAGAGGAGCAAAAAACTATTTACAAAAAGGCAAAAAATGGCACCAAAACCCTTAGAATACAAAAATATCAAGGCTCAAAAAGATCTATCCTCAGATCTTTTGATTGAATTAAATGTTGTCTACCATTGTGTCCCTATGTCCATGTCGGTGTAAAGATTGCCCTTGGAAGCCCTCGAGGTCTTTAGCAGCAACCACCGCATTCACTTCCTGGTATCGTGTCCGTCTTTGAATTCCCCCCAGTTGAGCTGCTTTGAATGCTCTTGAGCTCATGTTTCTTTTCCTTCTATTAATCACCTTCTCCTGGCACCTAGTTTTGCTGCCACGGCTTGCTTTGGCTTTCTATGATTGGTTGAGCCTACCCATGTAGGTGGTCAAAACTCCTTTTCTCAAAATCGCATCTCGGTGAGACACTGAAAGTATCTCACCGATGCGATTATATCATTCCTCAACCTATCGGTCGGATCCTTCTTTGGTCGGCGAGACCTCTTGTCAAGCTTCTTCTTGTCTCCTTTTCCTTTTCATTTCGCCATCTCCCCCGAGCTCCTCTTCAATTGGCAAGACTCTACCGAGTCGACAAGACGTTTTACCAAAGGAAAAACATTACCCTGAGGCCCTTCATCTTTGGTAGGAGTTGATTGATGTCACCCCGACACACGCCACTCCACCAAGCTCTTCATTTCTTTCGGAAAGACTCTACTAGTTGGGAAGACTTCATAGCGAGGTCCCCCAATCATATTGATATCTGTTTTGTCACTGAGACACCCTCCATTTGCCGAGACCTCCTATAGACTCCTTCCTTACACTGAGAGCTTTTTGTCTTTCGCCGTGACTCTCACCAGTCGAGAAGACATCTCTCCAAGCTCCTTTATCCTCGGCGAGACCTTTGGCCTTTGGCAAGACCTTGCGCCGAGCTTCAAATCTTTTGGTGAATGCTTTTCCTTTTGGTGAGTTCCTTTTCTTATAGGGGAGACAACCTTACTTTAGAAAGACCTCTTGCTGAAGTCCTTTTCTCAGCGAGGCCTTTTGGTTGTCGGCGAGACTCAATGTCTTCGCCGAGACATTACGGCGAAGGCATCCCCTCTTGGCGATCTCTTTGTTGTCGGTGAGACATTGGAATTGGGGAGACCTTTCTTCAACTTGAATGCTATCTATGTTGAAGGCTCCCTGTTGTCGGCGAGACATCACTAGTTTTCCAAGACCATATGCCAAAATAAATATCCTAAGGAAACCTTATTCTTGTTCTGGAAGACTTCACTGGTCACCGAGACTCATGCCAAACTCTTCATTCTGCCTGAGCTTCAAATCTTTTGTTTTGCTGAGACTTTCTGGGTCGCCGAGACCTTCCATAGACTTCCCTTACTTACCCTGAACGCAAGCAGTCGGTGTGACTTTCTCACATCGTTGAGACCTCTCGCCGAAGGAAAAACCTTATGCAGATAGTGAAACCCCTGCTAGTCGGCAAGACTCTATATGATCATCGAGACCTTCTGCTGAAAGAAAACTGTTTCCCAAAGATCAACTTTTTGGGCTACTGTCGGTGAGACATCCACATCGGAGAGACACACAAGACTTATGGCGACCCGAATGTCTTGGCGACTGGTATTTTAGACAAATGGAATGCATTACTAGTCAGCAAGACACCAGAGGGGTCTTGCCGACTTTCTTCTTTGATGGATTTTATGCCGAAACTAACTGAGGAATACTTTCAAATGAGCTCCTTGTGACCTAGCATCAGATGCATGATTTAATCCTACACAAAAATCCCCCATCTGGCCTTTTGAACATATGAAACACAACTTTTCCTTGCTTGATTGAGCCTGTAGGTGAAAATTGGGAAACATTTCTGGCAACCTTTGCTGGATGTTTTCCTGCTAAACATGAAGACCAATAGCCTAGGCCTATCCATTGGGCATGGAGTCATTGGGAAAATTCAGGAACAGACTTGGAACGACTTTGTACATTGTAACTTGAGACACAGATCACCTGGAAACTTATTAAAAACAAGAAAAACTGTAGAAGGGAAAATATTTAACTATGCTGAAAACAACACTTAGGGAATATAAACTGCATCTAAACCTACCCTACACTAACCAATAAGAAATTAGTCAAACAAACCCATTGACAAGTTGGGTAAAATAACTACCCTTTCTAAAAAAATTTACAATGTTTGCCATGCTGGAGAACAACTAAAGAGAAATCAAGCATGCATGACAATTCAACAGATGGCTACAAGATCTCTGGTAGAACATACTCAGGCTTACTAACCTTTTCATATGGAATGTAAACATTCATGTTCTGAGGTTGAAAGATAACTTGAGTGTGCTCCTCCTGAGCAGTACCCTCATGCTTGGGTGTAAGAAAGGTATCAATATCTTTGTTGGTCTTCATTTTGGCTAGATGCCTAATAGGGTAGCCTTTAGTAAGGGAAAAGCTTGCACTTTCCTTGTCAATCTTTTGCTCATGAACTACCATCTGAACACCTATTTCTTCAACAAAGAACAAAGAGATAGCTTCCTCCATCACATCTTTAATCAATTCATCAACCTCAAGCTCTTTTATAGACTAGAATGGAAGCTGCTCATAATTCTCATCCTCACTGGAAGAGTTACATTCTGGTTTAGGCTTGTTTTCCTCAATAAAGGGGGGCAACAATTCAAGCAATGATGTAGGTACACGGGCTATAGAAACTAGCTGATATTAAATCGAGTTGCCATGGTGCTATTTTGCTGCCTTCAAAGGTTGATATTATTGAGAAAAACACTAGATCTCTTAATATTTTGAATTCCTCAATGATGCATTCGTACACAGAGTCGCCATGATATGCGGATTTTAACCTCTAAAAGGCCCTACTCTTACTGGTTGCATATCAAAAAACAATAATAGACATGTAATTTTCAAATTGTCTGTTCGACTATCCCACCAGGCGTGCCAAAAACTATTATCACCTGAAGTTGCACCCTTGTCGAACCTGATGTTCAATGCCTCAGTGTAACATGGGAAGACCTCTAAAGATGTGGGTTTCTTGTGAGAAGAGGTCAACCTCCGGAGAAGGCCGACTTCCTTTGGTGTCACCTAAACTACTGATTCTTTTAAGGGAAAGGGATAAGGAGTACACAAATTGAAACTAAACTAAGGTGATGCACCAAACTGACAAGAACAATGAGATACTTGAGCTACACTTGGATACTAGTGATAGCCATTAGACTGTACAACAAGATCCTATAGGTCACACATTCAAACAGGTTTGACATGCACATGCCCTCAAGAAGGAAAGGAAGATTTTCACAAACTAGAAGCTCATGTGTAGGATTAAGTAAACACAGTTTGTAACCTACATGATACTACTTCTGCAAAGAAAGGCACAACATGAAACAAAAGCTATAAGGAAAGAGAATATTTCACTAAGTAGCTCAATGAATCACTTAAAAAGAATGCACTATACTTGACAAGAATTAGAAGGGCAGAATAATGGACCATCAATGGTAACCAAGGTAGATTTTGTATATTATGTTCCAAATTGAGTTACAGAATCTTGCTAGTCTGAGGGAGGACTGCAAAAAGGGTCACAGACTTTAGAGGAGCATAAATCGAAACTATTTACAAAAAGGAAAAAAATGCCTTATATACACCAGTGTGTCAGCCCCTTAGGGCTTACAAAAAATATTGGGTTCAAAAAGATCTATCCTCAGATATTTTGATTGAATTAAATGTTGTCTGCCATTTTGTCCCTGTTGTCCATGTTGGTGTGAAAGATTTTCCTTGGAGAAGCCCTCAAGTCTTTAGTAGCAACCAACGCATTCACTTCCTGGTATCGTGTCCATCTTTGAATTCCCCCCAGTCAAGTTACTTTTAATGCTCCTGAGCTCATGTTGCTTTTCCTTCTATTAATCACCTTCTCCTAGCACCTGGTTCTACTACCATGGCTTGCTTTGGATTTCTATGATTGGTTGAGCCTACCCCTGTACGCGGTCAAAACTCCTCTGATCAGAATCGCATCTCGCTAAGACACTGGAAGTATCTCACCGATGAGATTATATCATTCTTCAACCTATCGGTCGGATCCTTCTTTGGTCAGAGAGACCTCACACCGAGCTTCTTCTTGTCTCCTTTTCCTTTTCATTTTGCCATCTCCCTCGAGCTCCTCTTCAGTCGGAAAGACTCTACCAAGTCGGAAAGACATTTTACCAAAGGAAAAAGGTTACCCCGAGGCCCTTTGTCTTCGACAGGAGTTGATTGATGTCACCCTGATGCATCCCACTCCACCGAGTTCTTCATTTCTTTTGGCAAGACTCTGCCAGTTGGGAAGACTTCATAGCGAGGTCCCCCAGTCATACTGATGTATGTTTTGTCACTGAGACACCCTCCATTTGCCGAGACCTCTTGTAGACTCCTTCCTTAAGCCAAGAGATTTTTGTATTTCGTCGTGACTCTTACCGGTTGGGAAGACATCTCTCTGAGCTCATTTATCCTCAGCGAGACCTCCAGCCTTTGGCAAGACCTTGCGCTGAGCTTCAAATATTTTGGTGAATGCTTTTCCTTTCGGCGAGTTCCTTTTCTTATCGAGGAGACAACCTTACTTCGGTAAGACCTCTTGCCGAAGTCCTTTTCTCAGCAAGGTCTTTTTGTTGTCGGCGAGACATTGCAGTCGGGGAGACCTTTCTCCGACTTGAATGCTATGCCAAAGGCTCCCTGTTGTCAGCGAAACATCACCAATTTGCTGAGACCATATGCCGAAATACATCTCCTGTCAAAACCTTATTGTTGGTCTGAAAGACTTCACTGGTCGTCGAGACTCACGCCAAACTCTTCATTTTGCCAGAGCTTCAAATCTTTTGTTTTGCTGAGACTTTCTGGGTCACCGAGACCTTCCGTAGACTTCCCTTACCCCAAACGCAAGCAATCGATGTGATTTTCTCACATCGCTGAGACCTCCTGCTGAAGGAAAAACCTTATGCTGATAGCGAAACCCCTGCTAGTCGGAAAGACTCTATATGATCGCCAAGACCTTCTGCCGAAAGCAAACCATTTCCCAAAGATCAACTTTGTGGGCTATTGTCAGTGAGATATCTGCATCGGGGAGACACACAATACTTATGGCGACCCGAATGTCTTGGCGATTGGTATTTCAAACAAATGGAATGCATTACTAGTCGGCAAGACACTAGAGGGGTCTTGCCGACTTTCTTCTTTTATGGATTTTATGTCGAAACTAACTAAGGCATACTTTCAAATGAGCTCCTTGTGACCTAGCATCAGATGCATGATTTAATCCTACACAAAATTCCCCCATCTGGCTTTTTGAACATATGAAACACAACTTTGCCTTGCCTGATTGAGCCTATAGGTGAAAATTGGGTAACAATAATATTTTGGGATTTTCACCTATTCAGGGATTTAAAGTAGGGAAGGATTTCAGGTAATCCACCCTTAGGAAGATTCTTTGAAGGTTCAAGCACTTGGGGAATCCACAGGGAAGCAGATTCTCTGAAGTAGTACAGTTTAGCTCAGTTCAAGTTAAAATTCCCTAACAATCACCATGAGACCATTCCATGATTACAACAATATCAGAAGTTTAAGCGCCTATTGATGCTTGGAAAGATTTTAGAGATTTGGGGTTCATGAGGATTTTTGGGTAGTCTGCCCCTAGGCAGATTCTCCAAAAGGAACAGGGCTCGGGGAATTCTTCAGGAGACAGAATCTTTGAAAGTTTGCATTTCCTATGAATTTATATTGTTAACTTCATTCCGTGGTTCATGGTAACTCATGCTAATTGATAACATCACGTTCAAACAACCCCTTTTACTATTGGCATGACCTCATAAATTTCACACCTAGACAGATTTGAAGGATCCATAAGCAGGTGGATTCTCTGAAAAGAATGACCTTCGAAGAATCCACAGTGTGAGGGATTTCTTGAGGATCGTGAAATCACTTAAGTGGCCCTCTAAAACCACCAAAACATGATTCAAACCCTCCCCTTGAGCCCAAATTAATGCATATGCTAACTTAATCTTAAGCCTCAAAGTTTTGGATGATGGGCAGATTCGGGTAAACTGTCAAGGAAGGGATTTTTCAAAGGAACTAACCTTCAAAGAATCCTCCTAGGGGTGGATTTTCTAAAGTCCTTCATTAGCTCCTCATTTCTTAATCCTTCAAAAATCCAAGTCAAGATTCATGCACCCAAGTCTAAACAATGACACAAGCATGAACCCTGGGTGATAGTTTAAGCGCAACTTGCAGCATCCATAGATTTCCTCTCCAAAGATCATCACAACGCATCCTCTCAGTCATCAAACCAACAAAAAGAGGACTAGGGACATGAAATAATCAAGTTTCACACTTAATTCATCATATTAGCCAAGAAAAACTAATTTGAATGTAACACAAGCACTTTAAATCCCTAAATTGGAATGCCATCCCCATAGAACCCTCATGCCCTAGCAGCAACAATCTTAAAACTTAAAACCATGATGCCCTAGCTCAAGCAAATTCAAAGGAAAGCATAGAAAATGAAAGGGAAACCATAAGCAATATCAAGAATCTAACATAGGCACCTAAATTCAAACAATCCAAGTGCAATCTAGCTAATGCAAGCTGAAAAGGAGAAACCCTAGTGTAAAGGAATAATGCCCTAATTTGAATAAACTCAAATGCACACCTAGAAATCACAAAAGGGCCTCGTGAACACTCTCAAATCTACCATTCATCATCAAATCCCAAACACACCAAGCACAAATAAATAAACCCGAGCAAATGACACCTCGAATATCAATAAAACCACAAGGAAATAGACCATGAGGGCACACACCCTTGAATGATCAAAACCCTAAAAAATCAACTTGAAATCACTGAGGGTTCGATGTTCATACCTTTGACTGAGGAGTAAGTCGAGGCCACCAAACAACACAAACCCAAAAACTCAATTAAATCCCAAATTCAACCACTCAAATCGCCAATATCAAATGTAGAGAGAGGATGAAGGCTGCCCCAGTCACAACACAATGAAAAAATGAGGATAAAAGGTGAAAATATGAATTAAAGTACCCCCAAATACTGCATTAAATACATCCCCTATATGATGACTAACCAATCATAAATGCAAGAATACAATGCCTCAAAGCTTGGAAATGCGAAGGGTGGGCAGACTTCGGAGAATTCGACAGGGGCCGGATTTTCTGAAAGAACTGAACCTCAAAAAATCTGGAGCATCATGGATTTTCTGAAAGCTGCATAACCCAGAAAATCCACCTACAGGAAGAATCCCCAAGGTTTAATCCCTTTAGAAAATACACCATGGGAAGAAATTTCTGAAACCCTTCCTAACTTAGTCTCATCCATCCTGGGATGAAATTTTGATGAAATCTTTGAAGCCCTAAGAATACTTTGAGACCAAAACATTGCAACCGGAGGCACCTCAAGTGCAGATAAAGTGTTAGTTCAATCAAGCAAAGAAAAAGCCAAAATTCAGAGGAACCTATCCCTTAGGGGGAAAAGGTCAAACCTAAAGAAAAACAAGAAACAAAATCAAGCAAAAGAGGGTCCCTACCTTCAGTGGGGCATGTGTGCAAAAGTGCATAATAGGATCTAATATCCCCAGGTAGTCTCTCAGGATCTCCTCGCAAATACTACCCTATAATCCTCTTGTGGTGCATCATGCACCTCTCCGAACTAGAGAGCCATCCTATTTGGGAGGTAGTGCTCAATCACAAGGTGCTCATATCCCTACATATACCTCATTTCACAGGCATGTAAAAGTTTCTCATCGTCTTCAATCCATCAATGGGCATGAATCCAGGGCCTCCACTAGAAAATTATCATCTCATCAATCACCCACCTCCAGTGTAGGAGACATGTGATGCTTGTGTACTGAAGGGTCATCATCACCCCATATCTATATATTACGAGCTCATCGCAATCTATGTCCACAAGTTTGATAACCATCCATAGTACTGGAATATGCTTATAAGCCTAGATATGCAGTAATGTGACCTCAACACCAATGTTGCATGCACCACAATATGTTACCTAGTGCATATCATGACACAAATATGCTAAAACAACCAAGCCTAGGTGTAGACCATCATCTCCTCCATCATCCGAGACCACACTATGCCCCCTCCAAAACTGCATCCTCTGGCCCACCTGTTAGGAACCAAGACCCCTAAGATCAATGTACCTACGAACAATGTCAAATCTATGGAAATCCCCTCATAGAAATGCAGGTCTATCTGGCCATTTTCAATGTCATATTGATTTACCCTGAGCACCGAAAAGATCACATCACCTCCAACCTCTATGTCATAAATAATACTCTCACCATAGATAGGGATCTGAAGGATTGACCATATGTCATTGAGAGTAACAGTGGCCTCTCCAATTGGTAAATGAAATGATGAAGTCTCGCTCTACCACCGCTCGACTAGGGCTGTCATCATAGTGAGGTGTGTGCGAATGACCGAAATCCATGAGACAAACCCAAACCCAATCACACCCTAGAAATACAGAGCATCATCGGTCAAGTATATCATTGGACATAGAATTTGACATTGATGCTCCTTCGAATGGAGTGGGAAAAGAACCTCCTGCACTCAAAACACACACCACCTAACTTTTTTATGAAAAATGATGAAAAACCCTAAATCAAAATCCTCACGAAGCAAAGGCGAGTCAATTTTTAACTAGGTGGCACTCTTCTTTTAAGAAAAAGTGATTCCAAAATCAATAGCAATGCCATTTTGCAAACGCGGGTCGACATTTGCAAGTGGTTCTATACCTAAACAGACCCGCGCGACACTATCTTCCGAAGGTGAGTCGGTATTTTAAGGCAACACTAAACCCATTCTAGACTGCGTGACACTTTACTTCAAAGGTGAGTTGTTATTTGATGTGTGACTCTGGACCCAAATCGAGCCCCACAATGCTATCCTGCATAGGCAGTGCTCTAGCGTCAATAGTGATGCCGACTAGAGCATAAGCGACGCAATACAACACCGCTTTTTACTAAAACAATTAAACCCTAAAAATGCATAAAAAACATGAAAAACAAGATTTTTTTTATTGCATACTGATGGTCTTATGTCTGGAGGCCATCGGTACTTGTGCACTCACTCCATGTGATGTCTGTTAAGCACACAATCACCCATTCTATCAATAGCTCATAGCACAATCGCAAGAATTCTCTAAAGCAAAGTGCACAAATGAATTGAAAATGACCTAAACCCACCTATTTAAGCTTGAAAATTAGGGTTTTTGAGGGAGAAGTTAGGGTTCTAAGCCTTTTTAATCCATTTTTCACACTGTGAAGCCTATTTTCACATCCTCTCGCCTATTTTCTATAGTTGATCCTTTGCTAAAATTTTATCGCGAGCTCGATCCAAAACTTGAAATTTTCACCCGATCTCTCGAGGGGGCAATAGAGCATTAAAAAAAAAAACATTTTTTTTGAATTTTCATCTTGATAATGTCATTCTTTTAATCAATGCAATAGGCACCTCTCTTCAAAGAGGGGAAAAATGTAGACACTTAAATAAGTCATGATCAATATTACGCATCTGAATCTGATTACTAACATTGTTCTTCCTAAATCACTTTTGACCATTTAATTAAATAATCTTTATTTTTTAGTTAAATTCATCAATTTCTAATATTAATCAAATAATTAATTTTATCAAATTAATTCATCCTCTCCTCACTAATTTTAATCCCATTTAATTAAAACCGAAAAGCCTCTCATTTGATTAAATAAATCAGATTATTTAAAACAATGTCACAAACCCTTAACCCACTTAAGATGATTTATTCTAAATTAATTAACTTCAACCACATCCTAATCTCCATTATCCATTTCTCTAGCTTTTAACCCACCAAGGTTAAATAAACCTATGATCAACTAACCAAGTTGCACATGAAATTCATTTCTTTTAATTAACTAATTTACCTATTTTCACTCACAAAGGCATATTCTTTGGAAGATTCCCCTCAACTACCCATTCATTAAATTTCCCTCCAAAGGCTTTTAAAGCCCCTTACAATGGTCTTAAATGTCTCTTACAAGGGCATTCAATTCCACTTACATGTCATATTGTCCCTCTTACAACCTCGACCATATGCCTTCAATTCTCTTACATACCCTTACCATCTCACCCACATGCCTTAACTCTTCACATGCTTTAAAATGTGCTCCACACATATCCCCATGACCTTCATTAGCCTTGTGACAAGTGTCCCAATGCTATTGGTCCCCATTTTAGTCCCACATCCGCCAATTCCATCCATTCTTCAACCCTTCTCTCCTATAAGTAGAGGCCTTCTCTATTGAATATGGATCCACAACTTCATGCATTGTTACTCTACTCATTTCATTCATCAATTATATGCTTTTTCATGTCATTTTAGCTTGATTATATTATCTCTTTGCATCAATTTCACCATATCCACATAAAAGGATCTTGGAGATTATCACAAGGGATTGGGAAAGGGCCACTTTCCACATCAAAGTGACACCAATCCCCCTTTGGGATGGAGGTTTGATCTACTTAGTTTGTTTGCATGCTTTCATTTGCTTTTTATTTGTGCTTTTGTTCCATGTTTTCATCCCTTTTTTTTATCAATAATTTCATAGGCAATTGTTATTTGTACTTACTAATGGGACTAACATTGTTTGTTTTGTCTTTGTGGAGCTAGGTGTAGATTATCATTCATAGAAACAAATCAACGAATATCTTGAATCTTCCCTTGTAAGCTACGAAGTTGAGAAATATTCTTAGGAGGTGGAATGTTAATTATATAGCATCAATTTTCTTTGTTTCCACCTCAATACTGGGATGTGAAATCATAAATTATAATAATTTACCACTATCCACACCAAAGAAACATTTTCAAGGATTCAAATGCATGTTATATTTACAAATTCACTCAAATATTTGATAGAGAATTTTGACATGATCTTGGTGTGAAATGGACTTAGCGAAGATATTCATTGACATAGTACTCTAAGATGTTATGAATGAAGTCATGAAATATTAATGTGATAAACATTTTATATGTAGCTCCAACATTTTTTATTCCAAATGGTATAACCACCCAACAAAATGTTCTTCAAGGTGCAATAAAAGTTCTTTTTAATTGATCTTGAGGGTTAATGAAAAATTGATTATATCCTAGAAAACCATCCATAAAGGAGAGTAAAGCATACCCAATGGTAGAATCAATAATCATATCTATGTTAGGAAGAGGGAAAACATCTTTCAAAGAGTCCTTGTTAAGGTCACATAAATCAATACGCATTTTAATATGATTATCAGGCTTAACAACAACAATAGTGTTTGATATCCAAGGTGAAAATTTGATAGGGAGGATAAATCCAACCTATAAAAGTTTCTCAATTCAGCCTTAACCAACAAATCCACCTTGGGGTTCATTTTATGAATCTTTTGTCTTACTAGCTTAGCATCATCATGTAACATCATGTTATTCGCAACTACTTTAGGATCTACATTAGGCATATTTGTAATGTCCCAAAATTAAAATAAACCTAAAATATAATTAATCTTATAATATCCCAAAATAAATTATCTCGAATCTGAAAACCTTATTTTTTATCAAACTTAATCTTGGACAAATTGGGTACTCTAAAATAAACACCAACATGCACCAAATGGAAACTGGGTAATGTGTAACTGAAGCCAATTGATTTATTATATATCTACACTTGGAATTACATCATTTTTTCTACTAAATAAATTAGATAACATAAATTTACAGCAACATCAAATCTGGAAAAAAAATGGAAATCTTGTTTCTACCAAATTGAAAATAGATGCAAATCGAGTAGGATAATAACTTCACCAAAATGTTTTGAACTAACACAAATGATGTACAACTGTTGTAGAATGGTAATAAAATGAAAATTATATCAATTTTATATCATAAATAAATGAAAATAGAAAACTAAAGCTGCAATGGTGGACCATTAGATATCATGAGAGATGGGTTCTTGTTGAACCACTACTCATGAAACATGGGTCAATGAGTTTGACTCGAAACTACACGGTTGAATCCTGATAGCAATATCATAATTTGACACGCTGTGGAAAAATACCTCCTACTTATCAATTGATGAGCTAAAAGGGGCTCTATTATGAATGGTTCATAAGGCACAACACTTGCTGAAGGTTTTGCAAATGGGGTAACAACTCAAGCGGGCTTAACCTTGGAGAAAACTCCCTGGTTAAGCGCGCTTGAGCTGGAGCAGTACTGGGATGGGTGACCTCCCGGGACGGACCAGTGCTTCACCTCTGTGAGCATCACCTAGATGCAATGAGTGCTAAGTGGACCATTAGATATCATGAGAGATGGGTTCTTGTTGAACCAATACTCATGAAACATGGGTCAATGAGTTTGACTCGAAACTACACAGTTGAATCCTAATAGCAATATCATAATTTAACCTGCTTGTAGAAAAATACCTCCTACTTAATATCAATTGTTGAGCTAAAAGG
>VDFB02193867.1:261591300-261606339 GCA_007258455.2 Sequoia sempervirens | reverse complement strand
ATTTTCTTTAATGCCGGGTATAAACATGCCCTAGGATTGTAATTGAACGACATTAGATTTTAGATCACAAATAGATAAATTAGGCATGGCTACAGTAGGATAATTTTCTCTTATCAGAGACTATGTGCATGATTTCAAATGGTGGTTTCAATGAAATTTAGCTGTGTGGTAGTTTTGCTTTGGTGTCAATTGTGTGTCGAGTTTATTGAAAAGCATTGTTGAAGCTGTCTCCATGTTGATTCTTTCTGGTTGTTTAAATTGATGTAACAAGTTTACTTTCAGTTTATCTGTGCACATTTGCTGCATTTGTGTGGTTAATCAATTGGTTCTCTCAAGTAGAGATTAAATCCTTTTCATTGATCACAATAATTAGGAAGATTCATTTGGATTCTTAAAGTAGAGCTCAGTAGTCATAATCTTGCATTGTTCATACAAGTTATGAACAGATCATATGCCTGCAATTTGATCTTCTGCCAGAATAAGTTGCCTAATAAGGAACTAATCTATTTCATTCAACTTCGCATACCCAATAAGGCACTGGTCTCTGCAATTCCATTATTTGAATTCACTCAATTTCTTTACATCTGCTTATTGATCATTTTAAGAGTTAGATTAGAAAACTACTTTTACTATTGCTATCAAGTTTGCTTTCGTTTTGCTCACTATTATCTACCATTGTGGACAAAGTATTTTAGAGGGATAATTTCATGTTGCTTCCCTGCATTGTTCAAGAGTGGGTACACCCACCCGCCTTCCTTTGCAGCACCTAAAGAGTAGAAGGCTGAATTCCTTTGACCTTGTCTCAAGGCCCTAAAGTGTATCAGAGATCATGCCTCTGGAGGCATTCACCGCTGCTTTTGAGAGCCAACACAAGCTTCCACTTCAAAGAAAAGGCAGTCGATAGGCATGTTATCATTTTCAGGATATCATGCCATCAATTTAACTACAGGATCATCATTATATTTGATAGCATTTAATCCCTGGTGGGGTCTTTGATAGTATGGAAGCACTCATCACATTTCCTATATAAATTTAGTAAAGAGAATCATTCTTCGACCCTGGATATAGCACTGGAGTAAATCGACAGTGATAAAACAAGAAAGTATGTGTATATACATATATATATATGTAATATATATATATATATGTATGTAATATATATATACGCATGCACTATCGTTTTCATGATAAGCCAAAGGTATTCTATATCCCGTGGCCATAGGAGGCAGAATAATATTTCACAGAACTGTATTAACATTTAAACATACATGAATGGTGGCTCATTCATTTAAGAAGTTTCATCCAATGATAGAAGCGTTTGACCAAGGTTTTCATAGAACGATACTTCATTCTTCACAGTATATCCTTCACAGAGCATGGTGAATGCTTACAAAAAATGAAAGTAATGACCTTAGCTCGGCCATACATGGTCATTGCATGGTTTACCACCAAAATGGTGGGGTGACATCAGTGAAAAATTCATGTCGTTATCCATTTGCAACCATTAGTAATATGAGTTTCTCAACCATAAGAATAATGCACCCACAAGGAAATGTTAACACAATACAAGCTAATCACCAAACGTTGTCATGCAAGATAATACATTACTTCACAAAGGTTATAAAATACATTACACAAACATAGGTTGACCGAATGGCCTCAACCCTCTGAAAGATGATCATATAGGTATAACCTGTCAAAGGGGTCTAGCCGATACCCACACATGCAAGATATATCATAACATAAGCTTGTTGTGAAGGCTTCAACCCCAGCTGAGCTATCATGGTTCGATACAATCAACCAACATAGGTAAACATATGAAATCTAGCTTGCACAAATACATAACATAGATGCAAAATGAAGAAAAGTTCATTCGATATCAAGCAACATCAATAAGGGTTTTTGCATTACCTCGTTTCTTTGCAAAACTAGTGATGAAATTTAGCAATGCTTCAATTCCTCTACTTTTTCCTCCTTTATTTTTCCTTCTTTTTATCTCTCCTTTTGTTCACTGCTTAATTTTGCCCTCTTTTGTTCAAATCTCTTCTTGCCAATTTTAGGAGATAGTGGTCTTGAATTCCTCTGTCTCCATAACCTTACCTGGCCACCCACTCCTCCTCTTTCTAAAGGTTGATTGAAGCTTTTTTCATGGAAGGGGTTGGCCTCTATCCCATTAATGATTGGAGTTACATATTTTATTCCATGATTCCATTATTTTCTATGAAAATAAAATTTAAACCTAAGGAAAAACATTCATATATATTCATTTATATATTCATATACTTATATGTATGTATGTATGTATGTATATATATATATATACATTTGTATGTACATTTCATCTCCATAAGACTATATATTTATAAACATATATTCAAAAGTTATATTTCTCTTCAACTTACATATCTATCTTATCCATTTCTTTTCCTTATTCTAAATACAATTCAAATTCGTCTAAAAGAACAAACAATGCAATCATTTTTTCATGTACGACAATTGTATTTGATGAAATGAGTTTCTTTTCCAATTTTATTGAATATAAATTTGGATTAGACAAGGTAAGGCAAGAATGCACTGATTCATTCTTTTCATTAATTAAAATTCTCACACCGAATATAAATGAAATTCATCATCTTTTCAAACATATGTAGATGTCATGACCTACTATGGTGTGTGAGATTCTAGATTCCATTCTTGCTTATCATGGTCATCCAACTAAGTGTGCCTACCTCAATCAATTTCTCATCCTTCAACCTGTTCCTGCACACACATTCTTACACTTTTCCACTTATCAATAACTGTTAATTGATAATCTCATGAAATAATTTCTTTAATCATAAAATTACATAATATTCATTTCCAATTTCCTCATAGCATTTTATCAAATCCATAAAAAAAAATGATAAATTCTATTTTCCAAATATTTTAATTTTCTCAATATTTAAAATGCAAGCATTGAAATCAAGATATGACATCCTTCCCCACTAGAAAGATAGATCATCCCAATGTTTTGACCAAACAAAGATACATCATAGCATACCAATCCAAAATATTATGAAACAATATAAATATTATCATCAATAGTCTATCTATGAAATAAAATGAGGGAAGGAGTGTTCTATCTCCTTTGCATCCTCCCATGTAGCATTGTCCTCATGATACTAGTCCCATTGGACCTTATACTAAATAATGTCCCTATTTTTCAACTTGACATTGCGTCTATCCAAAATTCTATTGGGATCGACTAGCACCACTCCTAGATCCTCCACATATAAAGAATGCCAATCAAGTATATGAGACGCATCTGGGTGGTATGGTTTTAGCAAGGAAACATGAAACACATTATGGACTCGAGCTAGAGCAGGGGGTAGAGAAAGTTTGTATGCAATCGGGTTGATTACATCCAACAAATCAAACGTGCCCACATATCTCAGAGAAAACTTGGATGACTTCCCAAAGGTAATGGAGCTCTTATGCAGCTTGAATCTTAAAAATACCTTGTCCTCACTACAAACTGTCTAAAGGTTCTATTCATTTTGGAATAGCTCTTTTGTCTATCTATTGCCTCCTTCAGTTTGCTCTTGATAAACCTCATTTGCTCTTCCATCTCTTTTAGCATTTTAGGACCCACTATGATCCAGTCTTCTAGCTTGTCCCAACTGATGGGAGTATGACACTTTCACCCATACAAAGCCTCAAAAGGTGCCATACCTAAGGAAGCATGATGGGATTTGTTATAAGAAAATTCTATCAGCAGTAGATACTCTTCACATTTATACTATTGATCCATACAGTGCATCCAAAGGAAATATTCTACTACCTAATTCACTCTCTCAGTTTGACCATTGGTGTGAGGATGGTAGGCTGAACTAAAGTTTAAATTAGTTCCCAATGTTGCATTCAAGGTTTTCCAAAACCTTGATGTCATGCATGTATCTTTATTAGATATAATTATCTCTGGCACTCCATGTAAACGAAAGATCTCTTCAACAAATTTCTTGGCCAAGGTCAACGATCCATCCTTGAGGTTCCTTGGAATAAAATGTGCCACCTTAGTCAACTTATTGACTACTACCAAAATGACATCATGCATGTTCATTCTTAGAGGTAACCCCTATACAAATTCCATGGTGATCACTTTCCATTTATACTCAAGTATATCATGGGGATAAAGGAGCCTTGTTGGACACGCGTGGTTAGCCTTGACTTGTTGATACTCAAAGAATTTGGCTATGTATTCCACTACGACCTTCCTGAGTTTCAGCCAAAAGTATAAGGTTTTCAATTTCACGATCATCTTTGTAACTTCGGGGTGTCCAAAATAAGGTGCATTGTGGACTTCTTCTAGGACTAGCTTTTTAATCTCTCCAACATCTTAAATATACATCTACCTCTAGAATCTTAAGATACCATTTGATTCAAACTCATACCCATCAAATCGATGGTCTAACATATTCTCTTCTAGAGCCTTTTTCACCCTCTTGTGTTGCTCATCTCCTTATAAGTGTTGAATCACCTACTGCTTCAAGTTGGATCTCATAGAGGTCATGGATGCCAGGTCTCTTCTTCTACTAAAATCATTTGCCACCTAGTTTTTCTTTCCTTTTATATACTCAATTCCAAAGTCATACTCACTAGGGAATTCTGGCCATCTCCTCTGCCTAGCATTGAGGTTTGGTTGAGTGAGAATATACCTTAATCCCAAATGATCTGTTTTGAGCTCAAATAGCTTTCCCACAAGATAATGTCTTCACATCTATAGGGCGTGCACTATAGTTGCTAATTCCAGGTCGTGTGTCACATAGTTTACTTTGTGTTGTTTCAACTTCCTAGACTCATATGCCACCACTTTCCCTTCTGGAATTAACATTGCCCCTACTTTGTCTCCTAAAGCATTTGTGATCACTAAAAATTGACCATTAGGATCTAGAATAATTAATACTGAAGCTACAGTGAGCTTCTCCATAAGGAGTTGGAAAGCTTGATTACACTTCTCAGTCCACTCAAACCTCTTTCCTTTCTTTTGAAGAGACGTTATTGGGGCTACCATTTTAGAAAACCCTTGCACAAACTTTCTATAGTAGCTGGAAAGGCCCATAAAACTTTGCACCTCTGACACATTCTTAGGTGCTGACCATTCTACAATTACTTTTATCTTCTTAGGGTCCACAAAGACTCCCTTAGCTAAGATAATGTGGCCTAGGTAATGCACCCTATCTTGATAAAACGAGCACTTGGATATTTTTCCAAAAAGCTTATTTTCCCTCAGACATTGTAAGACTATCCTCAAGTTCCAATCATGTTCCTCAATAGACTTGGAATAAACCAAAATTTCATCAATAAAGATTAGAAAAAAATCATCCAAACAGTCATGGAACAAGTTGTTCATAAGATTCATGAAGGTTGCAAGTGTGTTGGTGAACCCAAAGGGTACAATGGTGAACTCAAAATTCCCATACCGAGTTTGAAAAGCCATCTTTGGAATATCTTCTTTCTTTATTCACAATTGATGGTAACCATACTAGAGATATATTTTTGAGAATACTATTGCTCCCTTCATATGGTCAAATAGTTCATCAATCCTTGGAAGAGAGTAGCAATTTTTATGGTCACCTTGTTCAACATTCAATAATATATACATAGATGCAAGGTTCCATCCATATTTTTCACAAAGATAACTAGTGCTCCCCAAGGTGACACAATAGGTCTAATAAACCCCTTACATAACAAATCCTATAACCGAGCTTTCAATTTGTAGAGCTCTGTGGTGGTCATCTTGTATGAGGCCTTAGACTATGGCTTGACTCCTGGCACTAGGTCGATGGAGAAATTGAATTCTCACTTCAGAGGAATCTCGGTGAGATCTTTAGGAAACAAATATTGTAATTCCCTAAGAATTGGAAGTCATCAAGGTATTGTTTCTCATTGTCAGGTTCACTTACATGCACAACATATATGACACAACCCTTCCTCTGAGCTCTTATAAGCTACATAGCTGATATCTTTTTAAGCTCCATGGGTCGTTGTACCCCATGTATCTCAACCGAGTTCCCATAGTCATCCAAACAACTCACCACCTTATCCTCACATTTTACAATAGCCTTGTGCTCAGTCAACCAGTTGATTCCTAAGATTACATCATAAGATCCTAATGGTTCAACATAAAGGTTAACTTGGGTCATGAAGTTGAGAAGTTCCAACTCACTACAAAAGAAACATGAATCTACTACCCACTTTGCTCGATTCCCATACTGAATAGACCATGAATTCTTTATATAACCAGGTTGAATGGGTAGCTTAGAAATCATTCTAGGGTCTATGAAACACTCAGTAGCTCAAGTATCTATCAAAATATAAATGGTTCAGCCATAGATCTTACCTGTTAATCGTATCAAAGAAGCCTGGTACTCTACTTTCCTATATCCACCATTGCATGGATCTTGTGTTGCGGGGTCTAATGTTGGTTTCCTTCCTTTTGTGACCTCAACTTCTGAGGGTAGTTAGATGCATAATTATCTCCCCAAAAGTGTAACATTCATCATGCAGTTCTTTTCAAATTCCAGACTTATCTTCTTTTGAGTTCCCTTGGCTATTGTTATAGTTTCCATTACCCTTATTAGCCCTTTTATTCCTTCTTTCTTGGTTTCCTTCTTCCTTTTCTAGAGGGTCACCTTCCCTTTTCAAGCTTCTAATCTGATGGGACTTGTGTCCTTTCTATCCATCACCCTTCTGAAATCCTTTATTTTTGAACCAAGGCTTGGAGTCTGATCCTTTGCAAAGGTTGGACAACTATTGTAGCTTTTGATCTTGCTTAATAGCCTTCTCAAAATATTCTACCATAGTATGAGGATTGTGAAGATCCACTTCAGCTCCATTGTGGGGTCTTAGTCCCAATATAAACTTTTGAATCTGGAAATGCTTATCGGATTGATATTGTGCAACATACTTAAGTAAGTTAGTAAAATTCTCATAGTATTGTACTATCATCAAGCCTCCATGGGTTAGATTCTAAAATTCAGTCATTTTCTTGTTGAAGAAAAGTTTTGGTATCCACCTCTTTCTAAAATATTTGAGAAAAAACTCCCAAGTAATCCCTTCTTGTGGAAGTCTCCCTTTGGCCTTCTTGTTGTCCCACCAAGTAGTTGTCTCTCTAGACAATTGATATGTTTCCCAAGTAGCCTTGGTTTGATCTGGCAAGTTTCCAAGCCCAAAATATTTTTCCATCTCTATGATCCAAGCCTTAGCCCCATCTCTGATGGCCTTTCCATCAAACTTTAGTGGTGCTACCTTCTTAAGATATTTTTCTAGTTCTTCCTCAATCCATCCTTGATTGTGATTCCCTTCTCCTTGTTCAGGTACCTCATTCTTGAGATTCTAATCTCCCCACACCCAAGGGACCTCTTTTCCCAAATGGTCCATTTGGGATACTTTCCAATTCAAGAGTTCCAAGATTTGGTCTAGCCTCTTTCTTGTCCCATTTTCATGTTTACTACCACCCGCATCTTGTTTGGTGGTCACCATGGTGACTCACACTCGACCTGTGTCACAATCGCATTTAGTATTCAAGAACAAGGTTTTATTTTTATGCTATTGCATTTATGAAATACAAAGCACACAACATGCAAGCCAAAATATATATATACACATTCATTTATCAAGACAAGCCTTCAAGCTTCATTCCTTTGAACAAAAAAAGACTTCCTTTATTTATATTAAGTTTGGATTTACATTGATCCTTATTTACAAAATTTTCTTTCTACTCTAAGTAGTTCCCTCATTATTGTAAAGAGGACATTCCTTAAGATCTTCATCTAAATCTACATCTTCCCTCTTGAGTGAGGAAAGACATGCATGCAGGCACTCCTCCTCTTTAGTCAATAGAGGTTCATTTTGTCCATATCCTATTGGAAAATCTCTAAATGTGGAGGGTTTCTTGGTCTTAGGATTTCATTTGGTCTCCTCTATCTTTTTTCCTCTCTCCAACTTGAGACATGTGAGGGCATGTGCTATAGTTTCATCTTCAGGAATCTTGGGTTGGTCTTTGGTTTTGGGATTCTCCTCAATTAAAATTTTCTTTTTCGTAGCCCTATTGGTTTTTCCCTTCTTTCTTCCTGACTTGGACCTTCCCATTTCCCTACAACCAATTCATATTTGGTTATTCTCTAGGTATCTCAAGTCTAGTTAAGGGTCTACTAGTCCCTAGTTCCACCATCATGGGCTTATAGGCCTAGAGCTGAATCTTGAACCTTCAGCTCTGAGGAAAATAAAAACTTACACCAACACCCCCCCTTAAGCATAGCTTAGGAGGATGGAAAATATTATGGATCCCAAAAAATGAGGCCATGTTAAGTACCCATGTACAAATTTATAGAAATCTCTCACAAATAGAGAAAAGGAGAAAACCCAGTGGGAAAAAAATCCTCCCCAAAAGAGAGATGAAATACAAAAAATATTTCAATGATACATGAGAAGGGAAAAACCCTATGTGAGGAAAAATACCCCCCATAAGAGAAAGAAGAAGAGAGACAAGGAAAATCTCCTCAATGGTGAGTCTCCTACAATGCTAGAAGCTTGACATTGAATATTGAAGATGATTCAATCTCGCTAAACAACATTCCTCCCCTTAGGAAGAAACAAAACTATGAATGTATGCAAGAGTTCTTCCCATTCCTGAAAGCAAGATGTGGGAAGATATATGATGTGTAATGTCTCTAAAACATGATCAAGTTTCTCCAGTTGATGCTGAAAGTTGACACACTCCAAATAGGTATTCTAGGCCACACTGTTGAAGAGGAAAATCCAGAATCTAGTAGAGATGAATGTAGAACATAAGTTGTAGACAAAGATATCTCATCTAAAGACAAATAAGCCTCCTCCAAATGTTGTCCAAAAGTATCCAAACTCATGTCAAACTACAAGTGATGATCATGTAGAGAATGAACAAGAGGGTTAGAGTGTTCCCTCACAAAAATTGAAGAAGGATAATCTTCATCAAAGAGAAGATGAATTTCATCAATGATGTCTCCCAAATTTTTAATATGAGACTCCACAAAGAAGTCTGAAATACCAGTCAAGAATCCATCACAAGTAATCATATCTAAAATACAATGAATATCTTGCTACACTAAATCAAAAGAAGCAATGTCTATAGAAACACAATCATCAGCAACTATAATAGTATATGGAGAAGATAGAATGCATGGCTCAAGAATAGGATTTGATGTGAGAACTTCCAAGTTCAAGAAACCAAATGTCTCCTTTGAATCATGGTTCACACTAGAAGTGTGATCAAAAGTTGAAGGAACAATGTCACTATCAGAAGAAAAATCTGCAAAGGTATACAACCGATATGAATGATCAACCATCCCAATAGTAATAATCTCTCTACTCTCCAAATCTTGAATGACGATTGAATCACGAGTGAACTCCATAGTCTTCCCATCTCTACCATGTGTAATCTGGTATATGGAAACAATATTATTCATTAAATGAGGAACGCACAAAATATCGTAGAAAGTGTTGTTCCCAAAACTAATAGACCCCTTCCTAATTACACTCATGTATGTATTATTTCCCATAAAAAATAGGAGACATAGTACAAGGCTCAAAAGAAGAGAATATAGACTATGAAGATGACATATGATGATATGCTCTTGAATCTAGTAGTCATCTCCCTGATCCATGACCTAAAAAAGCACAAAGAGCATGTCCTTTATTTCTTGACGTAAAATCCAAATCAACATGACCTTTGTCCTTTGTACACTATTTTGAAGAAGAAGTTGACTCAAACATTCTGGAAGGTAGATCAATCTAATTCTTCTTAAGAAGAAGCTCCAATTCATCAATATCCTTCTTATTGCAAGAATTTTCATCATGTCCAAGCTTCTTGCAATATGAACAAGTTGGATTATCCTTCTTAGATGAATTCTCTTTGGAAGAGGATTTATTCTTTGCTTGATCTAAATGTAGATTATTCTTTGCTTTCTTTTGTTTCTTATCTAATTCTAATTCTTTCACTTGAATAACAAACAATGGATGAGACCCATTGATATAAGATTTTTTTTCTCATGTATTAACATCTTAGAAAATGATGCAAATGAAGGTATAGTATATGCAGATCCCATAGTCAACCTATGAGTATGAAAGCTAGAAACAAAAGAAGCATAATCAGGATCAAGTTTTTTCATTGTACTATAGACCAACTGAATTTCCTTATCAGTTTTGCATGCTTTACATTTCTCTTAAATAATTAACCTTAATGATGTAGTCCTGGATGTTGTCAAAGTTCTTAGGATCAAGGCTCATGAATTCATTATCAATTTGATAGTCTCTTACTTCATCTGTTGTACCAAACAATGTTTTTAATTTGTCCCAAGCTTCATGAGAATTATTACATGATTCAATTTGAAACAACAATTCTTGAGAAACAAGTCTACGAAGATATACAAGAGCTTTGGTATGTTCAATAATCCATTTTATATTTTTATTTGCATTTGTATGTTTAGGTACCTTATTTTCAACATATAGAGGGTGACCTTCAATCATTATAATACTCCATGTATTTTGATGCCATGTTGAATAATTATCTGATGTGATAAAATGAACCTTAGAATGATCCATGAAAATGAGATAGCACAAGCAAACAGATCAAAACAATAGACCAAGAGACTCACACCCTTTTCACTAGTATCTCAGATCACCCCCCAAATATTATAAGGTTGGCACTTTTTGTCATAACCCAATTTTATTGCATATTTATCATAATATGGTAAATTGAATTACTAAATAAATTCAATTAAATATTAAATGGAGATTATAAAATATTCAAAAATTGAATGAAAAGAAGTTGACTGATGTTGACTTTGTGAAATTTTGAACATTATTTTATATGTTACCAAGAATTGAATGTTACTAATCAATTTGCAAATGCAAGTGTGTGCAGTTGTAGGGTGACAAGTTGAAGGACGAGAACATAGTTGAAGTAGGATTTTTTAGCCAAATCGAATGGTAAACTAGTTGGAATATGGGTACACACACCACACTTCGCATGATGACTTGCATTCAAATTAAATTTCATATGTAAGAGAACATAATTTCCTAACTTGAAGTGTTTCAGTGCTTGAAAATAATGGCTTGTAGATTAAAATTTTTCTACTTAAACCTTGTGTTTGAAGAAAATGAAAGCGATCATTATAAAGAAAATTCCTTTGTTAGTATAAACATGTATATATATAGATGCAAGCTTGACTCTAATGGGGGAATCCCCAAAAGCAGGTTAGATACCTGAGAATCCCCTTTTTTGTCTCTCCCAATCTCAAGGACATGTGGTAGTGGTTAAAAGAAAAAAATTATGGTTGGAATAGGCACTACTTGTCTCTTGTAGGCAAGATTCAGATCTACCAAAAAATTATGTCTTCCTACACTGTGTACTTTGCTTTAGTTTGGTCCTTCAACAGTTACCAAATCAATGAGGTCCAGAAGAAAATAAAAAAAATTCTTTGGTTTGATGGGAAAGGTAAGAAAAATATGCACTCTCTAAAATGGGAATGGTGATGTCTGGAAAAGGCTAATGGTGGTTTGGGCCTTAAAGATCTAAAGAAGCATGGTGTAGCTCTTGCTGCAAAATGGATTATCAAGGCCTTAGATGGAGAGGAATCTTGGAAAGTTCTTATCATAAACAACATTTCACAAGTTGTCCCTAAGTTGGCAAGGTCATGGAAGGGTCTCCCTTTCAGTGATCTTCTCATCACCAAATACCCAATACTCCGTAGACATGCAAAATTAACATTATGCATTCGATCGATTCAGTCAAATTAGATGTCGATTAGGACCATTCATCAATTAATCAAGTGCATTTTCATCCATTCAAATAAACATTATCATTCAACCTTCATCTTGCATCATCCATTTAATTAAATAAATCAGGACTTTTAATCAAATCCTAAATCATATTCCATCATTTTCTAATTCAAATAAATCAATTATCAAAGTCTCAAAAGTCAACTCACCTAATCAGCATTAAATCAGCATAATCATCATCTATTTAATCTAACCCTGATTAAATGTTAATCCCATCCCACTTGCATTCTCTAGATATCTCCATTCTTGCACAATAAATCAATTTTATTGATTTATTAAAACCTCATTTTCCCTCAACATGACAAGTCAAACATGGCATTTATTGCTCTTTTTCCTTGTCCCCCTCTCAAAATTTATTGCAAATTTGAATTCAAATTCTCCCTCTCATGGGCACTCTTCCCAAATCTTGCACAACCATTGACCATTCACCACTTGACAAGTGTCATCTTCTCATTGGAGGATCTTTAGTCCCACATTCACCATCTTGGCCAATCTCTCATCAAGAAAATCTATAAAATGAGGCCTTCATTCTCATTCATGGATCCACAATTTTATGCAAGGTTACTCTCTTCATTTGAGATTTGATCTTGTCCATTTCACTCCATCATCTCCATTTGCATTTTATCATCTTGAGCTTTGATCAAGGATTGGGAAAGGGTCACTAGCACATGTGACACCAATCCACTATGGAATAGGTAACTTGTTTTGTTTTCATAATGCTTTAGTCTTTCTAGTATCATTTGTTGCATTTGGAAGCATTCACAAGGTATTTCATAGAGGCATTTTGATAGAGTTTGCATAACACTAACCCATGCTTGAAGTTTAGTTGTTTGCAGATTTTAAAAGGATGCCTACACTACCTGCAGGTTCATTATTTTTAGGAGCATTTGGAAAGCTTGGGAGTCCATAAGGGGAAAAATCACTTGTCCTCTCTTATCTGATCCTAGCTACAACCTAATCCACCTTGGAAGGTCTATTTGGTAGAATATTGAGAATCCTGGGAAGCTCCTGGCCTTGTTACAGGGTTGTTCAGCAAAAAAATGGAACCATGAGGGCATCATGACTTTCAATAGCATTTTCAAGTATGGTTCATTGGTTGCTTAGGATCAGCTAAGGGAAGATTATGGGTTACCTCCTTCTAGCATCAAGACTTACTCTATTATCAAAGAAGCCTGTAAAGGTTGGATTAACAACTCCCATATTGGAAATTGGAAGGATGAGCCTATTGAGCTCATGTGGAAAGGCTCTCTCTCGTTGAATGAAGTCAAAACAAAAACCATTTATAAGGAGATCCTTAATTATTTCACCCCCACTGATTATCTCAACAAAATTTGGAGGACTAACATTGAAGATAAAGCTTGGAAAAACGTTTTTTTGTTTTTTGTGGCACAATAATTTAGATGCAAAGAAAACTTGCTTCAGATGGCTTGTCTTACTGCAAAAAGTTCCTTTTAAGTTGAAAAGCAATGATATTGATGTGTGTGAAATCTGCAAGGTACCTAAAACTGTTTCTATGCTAATGAAATATGGAATCTATTTTTGAATAGCAATGATAGTTGGGACTTAAATGGAAAAGTTAATTGGAAAGATATTCTTTTGGGATTTGATAGAAAGATGAGTAAAGACTTACACTTGTTTTGGTTCTTACTTACAACTGAAATTATGTGGGTTATTCAAAAGGCAAAGAATGATGACAGATACAATGGAGTTCAGAGGTTGCTTATTGAGTCAAATAAAAGACTCACTCCTCAATGTTGCTTTGCAGGTTGTAGCCACCATGGAGATTGCTGAGGACAAATCTCGTAAGCTTCTCAAGGATAGATATGTTTGTAGTCACCAGAAATAATTCATACATAGGCACCCCAACCTGATAGTGTTTATGTAGGCACTAGAGGCCCTTAAAGAAGAGTTCAAGGAGCAAGCTAATAAAGGGAAGAAAGGGCAAGAAAACAAAGAGCCTCTGTTGTTTACCATTTCAAATGAAGATACTGAGGTAAGGTTATCCAATGAGGAGCTTGATACTATCAGCACCCTGATAAATTGGGGAGCCATGGAGGACTAAACTAATATGTTTTTTGTTGTATATGCTATGTATTCTACTATATACTTTCTTGTATATTTTATGTTGTATATCTCTCTTGTGCGTAGATTCCTGGGGTTAGAATAGCATCTTTTCAATCTTTATAGTTGTTCATAACAGTCTATTCTAAGTCATATCATGACTTGTAATCTTTTGTAAATGTTTTTCTTTTGTGCTCAACCTATTATTAATACAAAAAATGTATGTATATATATTACATATATATGTATGTATGCATATATATACATACATATGAATATAAATATTTGAATTTATATTGAATTCAAAGTTGGTAACCAATATACTCTAATCAAACTATGGAAATCAATGAAAAATATCAAGGAAAATCCACAATGGATGTGGTCTGCCGAAATCATAAAAGCATTATTCAAAATTAGAGGGTAGCTATGGTAGGAAAAGCCATAACAACAACACCTAGTTGCATGGAAGAAATTTTTTTCTTTGTTTCCATTTTAGAATGAATAGTGAGAAGGAAAAAAGAGAGCGAATTGGGAAGAAGATCGACCAGCAGCACGACAAAAGCAAAGAAAGCTTGAAGTGATAGAAAAATTAGAGGTAAGCTTCATTCAAAAATTTGAATATTGAGGTAAATCAGATGCCTTTGAAATTATTTCGATTTCAATATCTTTATTTTTGTAGTCACTACATTTTTTAAGAAAATTCGATAAGCAAAGTAAAATGTATTCTTGTGATTGAGTGTACGGCCTTGAGATGAGTATAGTGTATGATCGACCACCTCTTTAGGGTTGCAAGGCCTCGACCTGCATTATAAGAAGTGTCTTTGATGGAGCCTCATCAGCTAGATAGAGGCTTGTTACCTTTAAGGTGTGATTTCCATGTTAGCTTGTACAACTAAGTTAGCCATATTATGGCGATCGAAATTATATTCTAATCAGATTTATTCCTTCATTGTAACTGGTATTATAGGGGATTCAAATTTTGAACCCAAGTGAGGGGGAGGTATAAACCCTATGTTTACATTCTATATATTATCTATGTTTTAATTTATATTATGTCACCCTTTCATTATTGGCTAGGTTTAATTGGTAAGAGGGTTGAGTTTATTTCTTCTTAAAATT
>VDFB02193867.1:261450220-261591200 GCA_007258455.2 Sequoia sempervirens | reverse complement strand
CTCGAAAGTGGGTACAAGAAGTTTCTCTACAAGGAATTCACATTGAAGAATGGTGTGCATCATGTCTATTAAGGACCCAATGGTTTCCATGGCATTTGTTGCTTGATTATTAACATGAGGGATTTTCTCAAATGTTATATCGATGAAGTCCTTGAGATTTTATACCAACTTTTTGTAAGGTGTGAGCTTATCATCTTTTGTCTGATAATCATCATTGACTTGATTTATAACCAGCTATGAATCTCCATAGACCTTTAATCCTAGGATTTACCATTGTGCTACAATTTTGAACCCTATTATAAGAGAGCTTCATACTCGACAATGTTGTTGGTGCATGAAAAGGATAGCCGGTATGATTTTGGAATACAATCACCTTGTGGTGTGATAAATATATTGCCTTCCCCTAATTTTTGTTGGGTATATTATCCATTAAAGTGCATCTTCCATTGATCTGCTACATCGAGGAAAAACACTGATTCATCAGGAAACTCAGATACCAAAGGATTCTCTATATAGATGGGTGCCTATGCCAGTTGATCTAAAATTACCTATACCTTAATATCCTTGTGCTCTATATACTCTATGCCAAAAAAATTTAAAATAATTACCCATTTAGCCATTCTCCCAGCGAGAGTTCCCTTGGACAATAGATATTTCAATGGGTCGATCTTAGCAATGAGCTCGATCTAATGTGCAAGCATACAGTGTCTAAATTTTTTTGAAGCAAAGACTACTGTTATGCATTCCTTCTTGATGGATGAGTAATTCATTTCATATCCTACCAAACTCCTGCTGATATAGTAGATTTATCTTTCCTTTCCTATTTCATCATGTTGGGAAAGAAGAGCACCTAATGTTTCTGATGTGGCCGAGATATACAAGATCAGAGGATTGTTCGGTATTGGTAGCATGAGAATGTTGAATAGGACAACTGAGAGGGGGGTGAATCAGTTGTCATAGATTTTAAACTTCAAATAAATTATTGGAGCTAATACTTAAAACTTCTTAAATGATTAATCATCAAATGCTAATGCAAAAACTCAAGTCCAACACATAAACACAGTAACACTAGAATTACGTGGAAAACCCAATGAGGGAAAAACCACAGTGAGGATTAACTCACACTATAGAGAATATCAAAATCGAGTACAAAAAGTATTACTTCTTGAAACAAGGATCATTGCTTGAGATAAGGCTCACTACCTAAAACAAGGCTCACTACCTGAGATAAGGCTCACTGCCTAAAACAAGGACTCACTATCTCGAACAAGGACTCACTATCCAACAGGGCTACAACCTGGAGGGCTCACTTCCATAGAGATACAAAGAAGACAAAGAAGACTTGCTACAAAGAGACAACAATACCAATGCGACAAAGGATTCCACCATAGTCACTTGATCAACTTGAATGTATGATAGATTTTTCTTTTTGCTCACTACATCTGGTAACTCAACATTAAGCTTCACATTGATCTACCACACAAAAATTACACACACTTTTTGAATAGCATCGATATTGTGTCTCATCTTTCACTTATCTTCTTTTCTTTACTATATTTTTCATTACTAGCTCATCCTATATTTATACTATCTCCAACCTTGAAAAAGATACAAAGTCAAAAATCCAACTTCAAATTCAAATTAGGTTGGTGCCAAAACATATTAGGGTAGAATTACAATGAGGGTGACCCAAACACATGCCTCATCGAGACCCAAAATAGATCCAACATGCTTCATCAACTTCAAAGATAGTGCTTAACACACGGATGACCAAACTAGTGTAAAACACATAAAACAATTAAGCTCAAAACTTCCAGAAACTAAAAGTATCTTCAATGCAACTAGAACATCTAAACTCTAGAACTGCAAGTCAAAATACTTCATCAAAGAGAAATCCAGTCCAACAAATTTTCTCTCAGACCTCAACCAAAACACATAAAAAACATAGTTCACAACTGGTGAACACAATTCAAACTTCACAACAAACCAATAGGCAAACATTTGGATATAGCAACCTTAACAACCATGACCAACATATCTAAACTGCACAAACATAGGGGAAAATACCGGATCATCATCCTAAGAAACAACTGAATACCTGTAATCTTCCTTTAATACAATTTTCTCAGTATCCTCAACATATACAACCAACAGCGACTAGTAGATAACTAGTTGACTAGTTGACATCAATGACAACACATTCATTCCTTTCTCTATTCTTGTAATAATCTCCCCCTTTTTCATTGATGGCAACACATGATGTGAAAACCCATCAAAGACAACATACCAGTTCTAAATATACTTCCAAGAGATTTTTTTTGCTTCTCCCCCTTAGAAGATCATCTTCCTCATTACTTACTTTCTCTCATTAGCTTTCTCTCCTTTTCACATGCTTTCTCTCCCCCTTTGACATCAATGGAAAATGAAAAATATGTGTTCATTGAATCTTCCTTTGACATGAAAATAGAATACTTACAATGACAACACTTGAAACTACCTTCTCCCCCTGAGAAGTAGCCACCAAAACATCAGTCCAAAAATATAGAACCATGAATCCATCAGACTCATGCATCTCCAAATGCATCTTGGTTTATGAAAGGAGGGGAACTAACCCATAACTTCTCATGGAGATACTCAAAAGTATCTTTAGGAAGAGCCTTTGTAAATATATCAGCAATTGATCCTTTGTCAGAACATACTCAAGCTTGACTTCATTCTCCATGACCTTCTCTCTCAAGAAATGATATCTGATAGATATATGCTTCATCCTTGAGTGCATCATAGGATTCTTTGAAATGTTAATTGCACTTGTATTATCAAACAAGATAGAAATGGGATCATCATATAGCACTGTGATATCTTTCAATGTCTGTTTCATCCATAAAAAATATGTACAACAAGACAGCAAAAATATACTCAGCTTCAACAGTAGAAAAAGAGACTAAATCTTGATTCTTACTCAACTATGCCACCAATCTACATCCAAGAAAGAATGCACCACCACTTGTACTCTTTATGTTATCTACACATCCAACCCAATTTGCATCTGTATAGGCACTAAGTGTAAAGTCATTATCTTTAGGATACCACAATCCATAATCTGGAGTGCCATTCAAATATCTGAATATTCTTTTAACAACAAAAACATGTGTTTCCTTCGGATCTTCTTGAAATTTAGCCACACGACAAACCACATGCATAATATCCAGTCTAGTAGCAGTCAAATATAGTAATCCACCAATCATAGATCTATTTTTTCTCTAATCAACCTTAGGTGAAACATTATCTTTAACCAATTTGTAACCAGTCACCATAGGGGTACTTACCATTTTGGAACCATCCATCCCAAACTTCTTCAACATCTCTCTCACATACTTAGAATGTGAAATGAAAATTCCTTTCTCTATTTGATTAAATTGTAGCCCAAGAAAGAAATTCATCTCCCCAAACATAGACATTTCAAATTATTTATTTATCTCTTCCACAAACATCTTGCACATCTTTTCATTTCCTCCAAAGATAATGTCATCAACATATACAACGACAATCAAGATTTTGTGATTTTCAATCCTAAAGTACAAATTACTATCTTTCACACCTTTGTTAAATCCTTGTTGAATCAAATACCTATCTAACCTTGCATACCAAGCTCTAGGAGCTTGCTTCAATCCATATAAATATTTCTTCAATCTGCACACCATATCAGATTGACCTGTTAACTGAAATCCTTTCGGTTGTTCCATGTAAACTTCTTCTTCTAGCTCACCATTCAGAAATGCTGACTTGACATCCATCTGATAGAATTTTAAATCTTTATAAGTAGCCAATGCCAAGAACATCCTTATAACTTCCATTCTTCCTACCGGGGAAAAATTATCCTGAATATCTATGCCTTCTACTTGTGAGTATCCTTTACACACAAGCCTCACTTTGTTTCTGACAACTTCTCCATTCTCATTCAACTTATTTCTAAATATCCATTTTAATCCAATGATATTTTTAGCCACCAGTCTTGGGACCAATGATTCTTCTCAATCTACAAAAGTTGTTCTTTCATTGCTTCCTTCCAATGTTCATCTTTATAGGCTTCACTTACTGTCTTTGGCTCAATCTCAAAGAATAAACACAAATTTACTTCAACATCAACTTTGCTTCTGGTTAACATGCCTTTTGTCTTGTCTCCAATAATGTAATTTTCTAAATGATACCCCCATACATATTTTGGTGTCCTAGGGGACATCACCGAAATATCTTCTTCTCTTTAATTTTGTTCATCCTGCTTCTTTTTCTCATATTTATCCTCTTCTTCCACAATTTCTTCGATTCTCGCACAATCATGTTCATCAGACACATATCAATCTATATCAATAGAGTTCTTTATTGTCTCATCAACCTTCACATTCGAGCTCTCTACAATTTTTCTCTGTCTTTTATTGAAACATTTGTGTGCCTTGATTTTGTTAGAGTATCCAATAAATATGCCTTCATCACTTCTTGCATCAAAATTGACCAAGGTTTCCTCATCTCTTCTGATATAGTATTTGCTTTCGAATACCTTGAAATATTCAACAGCGGGAATTCTTCCATGCCATAGCTCATAGGGAGTCTTTGTACTATTTTATCTTGCTTGAACTCGATTGAACACATAAACAACAGTATGAATAGCTTCTTTCTAGTAAACTTCTGATAATATAACTTCAATAATCATTGACCTAACAACCTCTTGAATTGTTCTATTTTTCCTTTCAACAACTCTATTCTATTGAGGAGTTCTCAGAGCAGATAATTGTCTCTTTATTCCATGCACTTCACAAAACATATTGAGCTCATCGAAGGTGAATTCTCCACCTATGTCAAATCTTAATCATTTTATCTTCAAATTCACTTCATTTTCAACCATAGCCTTGAATGCCTTGAATCTATCTAATGGATTTGATTTCTCTCTAAGAAATGTAACCCATGTATATCTAGAGTAATCATCAATTAAAAGCATAAAGTACCTTTCACCAAGTAGACTTTGCACTCTTATAGGACCATAGATATCTATATGAACTAAATCCAGTAGTCCAGTAGTAGATTGTTATTTTGATCTATAATGATTTCTTGCTTGCTTTCCAAACTGGCAATTCTTGCAAATAGAATTAACAAGATTTGCAATTCTTGGTAAATCTCTCATGACCTGAACAACACTAATCCTTTCCAAGTTATCAAAATTCATGTGACACATTCTCCTATGCCATAACCAACTGTCATTTATCTAAGTCATAAAGCATCATCCACCAACACCCTTACGTTGATAAATATTCCCTTCAAATTTCTTAACTGTAGCAATCAATGTTTTGGATCCTTTTTGGATCTCACATTTCTCATCCGTAAACACAAGATCATATCCTTTTCTACACATTTTACCAATGATCAACAAATTATGCCTTAAACCCTTAACATAGTAAACATCATCAGTATGATGCTTTCCATCAAAACATACTAAACCTATCCCATAGATTTTAGCACAAGTATCATCTCCAAACATAACCAAGGCTCCATCATATTTCTCAAGCTTCAGAAACTTACTATTATCACTAGTCATGTGATGTGAACAACCACTATCAACTACCCAAAAATTCTTTTCTTGTTTAGCATGTAGGGCAGAGATAACCGTACCTTCATTTTTCTCCTTCTCCTTCTTTGGAGGGCTTTCCCTTACCTATTTTTCTAAAATAGTAGAAGTAGGTTCATCCTTAATCGCCAAGAACAAGAATTTATTTTCATTTGGATCTTCATATTCTGAATCTTCATATGAAATACTAGCATTCTCATTCACATGGTAAGCTTTAATAATATTCTTTCCATTCTTTTCTTTCTCATATCTTTGTTTATTCATTTTAGCTCTTTCCAGACACTTTGCAACATTCTCCACAACTAAATCATTTAAAGGGAAACTTACCTTCATACATATCAAAATTTTTTCTCATTCTTCTTACAAAGTTAGCTTCTATTTCATTATTTTTTTCTTCATTTGGATCTTCATCTTTTGTAGCTTTAAAAGCGGTCTCTGTTTTACCTCCATTTCTTAGACTCGGCTTCCTCATTTCATAAGATGTCAAAAATCCTAACAACAGATCCTTGGTACAAGTCTTATGATCTATTTTCTACTCAATAGCACTCAACATCTCACTATAAGCATTAGGAATAGTTATAAGAATCTTCTTTATAATCTTGGTTTCATCTACAGTAGTGCCAAGAGATCGCATTCCAGCCACTACCTCATCCAATCTCCGTAGATAAGCTTTAAAATTTTCATCTTCGGATATATGTAAAAGATCAAACCATGTTTCCAAATTCTGAAATTTCACTTCTTTAGCTCTTTCATCACCATCATGTGGTCTTTCTAAAGTATCCCAAACTTCCTTATTTTTCTTCAAATTATGAACCTTAATCAACTCAGAATGTACTAGACTATTCTTCAAGATGAAATTTTCCTTATTGTTCGCTTCATGTGCTTTGATCTCTTCAGGTGTACTCAGACCATTAGCAGGAGTGTAAGGATTCTTGTAAGCTTTCTCCACATCATATCTATAATACTCCAAATATTTTCCCATCAATTCTTTCCAGATACCATAATTAGTTCCATCAAATCCTAGATAATCAAAGATAATTTTGCTAGCCATCCTATACCTTCCTCAAGCAGTTAATCTCTTCCCCAAGGAACTAAGCTCTAATACCAATTGTTGAATAGGACATCTAAGAGGGGGGGTTAATCAGTTGTCACAAATTTCAACCTTCAAATAAATTATTGGAACTAATACTTAAAAG
The DNA here is from genome assembly GCA_007258455.2 of Sequoia sempervirens. NCBI lineage: Eukaryota > Viridiplantae > Streptophyta > Pinopsida > Cupressales > Cupressaceae > Sequoia > Sequoia sempervirens. The sequence goes on along the minus strand of VDFB02193867.1, from coordinate 261,584,387 downwards.
TGCTTAAATGATTAATCATCAAATGCCAATGTAGAAACTCAAATACAACACATAAACACAGTAACACCAGATTTACGTGGAAAACCCAATGAGGGAAAAACCACAGTGAGGATTAACTCACACTATAGAGAATATCAAAATTGATTACAAAAAGGCTCACTTCTTGAAACAAGGCTCACTTCCTAAACCAAGGATCACTGCCTAAGATAAGGCTCACTACCTGAAAGAAGGCTCACTACCTGAGATAAGGCTCATTACCTCAAACAAGGACTCATTGTCCAAAATAAGGAATCACTATCCAACAAGGCTACAACCCGGAGGGCTCACTTCCACAGAGATACAAAGAAGAAAAATAAGACTTGTTATAGAGAGACAACAATCCCAATGAAACAAAGGATTCCACCAAAGTCACTTGATCAAATTGCATGTATGATAGAGTTCACCTTCTGCTGACTACATCTGGTAACTCAGAATTATGCTTCACACTGATTAGCTACACACAAGTTACACACACTTTCTGAATAGCATCAATATCACGTCTACTCTTTCACTTATCTTCCTTCTTTGCTTTAGTATATTTTTCATTACTAGCTCATATTGTATTTATACTATCTCCAACCTTGAAAAAGATACAAATTCAGCCATCCAACTTCAAATTCAAATTAGGTTGGTGCCAAAACATCCTAGGGTGGAATTAGAATGAGGGAAAGCCAAACACATGCTTCACCAGGACCCAAAATAGATCCAACATGCTTCATCAACTTTGAAGATAGTGCTTAACACATAGTCGACCAAACCAGTGTAAAACACATAAAATAATTAAGCTTGAAACTTACAGAAACCAAAAGTATCTTCAATGAAATTAGAAAATCTTAACTCTAGAACCGCAAGTGAAAATATTTCATCAAAGAGAAATCTGGACCAAATTTTTTTCTCCCGGACCTCAACTAGAATACAGAAAAACATAGTTCACAACTAGTGAACACAACTTGAACTTCACAACAAACCAATAGCCAAACATCAGGATATAGCAACCTTCAACAACCATGACCAACATATCTAAACCACACGAACATTGGGGAAAATACCAGATCATCATCCTGAGCAACAATTGAATACCTTTAATCTTCCTTTAATACAATTTTCTCAATATCCTCAACATATACAACCAACAACAACTAATAGATAACCAGTTGACTAGCTGACATCAATGACAAAACCTTCATTCCTTTCTCTATTCTTGCAACAAAGAATAGGAGGTGTCAATAGATAGTCCTCAATTTTCTTAAAGGCTATATCACATTTCTCATCCCACTTGTATATTATTCCTTTATGGAGGAGGTGAGAAAAGGGATGGATCTTGTTTGATAGTTGTACTATGAATCTCTTGATAGATTGCAACCTTCCTTATAGACCTTGCATCTTTTTTAATTTTTGTGGTGGCTCCATGTCTAGAATTACTTTCACCTTGGTTGGATCTATCTCGATCCCTCTTTGTGACACTATGTACCCAAGAAGCTTGCCTGATGTGTCCCCAAAGACACACTTTTTCATATTCAGTCACACCTTGTGATCCTTGGTATCATGACATATTCACCTATTTAAAAAGAGGAATCCTACCCATGGACATCACCTTGAACCTAAAGAAAACATTTGTGAAAAAATAACCCTATTTCGTTATCTTAGGGGAGACCCTTTACCGTAGAAGTATTGAGGGGACCCTATTACAATGCCTTAACCCTGAGGAAGCTTTGACTTCTTTAACTGAATTACATGAAAGCATTCATGGATCGCATTCGAGTGGTATGACCTTGGCCAAGAAACTATTGAGGATGGGGTACTATTGGCCCACCATGGAGAAGGAAGCTCATGAGAGTGTAAAGAAATGATTGCAATGTCGGCAACATGGGGACCTCATCCACACATGAGGGCAAGAACTTCAACCCATCATAATACCTTGGCCTTTTTCAAAGTGAGGACTCGACCTCATAGGGAAGATAACACCTACCTCTTCCAACAGCCACAAGTTTATCATTACCTCCACAAAGTACTTTACAAAGTGGGTAGAAGTCATTCCTATGACCTATATCATAGGGAAGTAGATCTCTAAATTCATCCTAAACTACCTCATCTTTTGTTACAGTGTTCCTCAAGCCCTCATCTCAAATAATGGTACACCCTTCAAGAACCAGAATGTTCAAGAGTTGTGTGAAATATTTTATATCCAACATCGGTTCTCCACCCATGATTACCCCCAAGGTAATGGCCAAGCTAAGAAAACAAATAAAACCATCCTAAAAATAGTCAATGAAGCTCACTAGTAAAATTTGGAAAATATATGACTAGGGGACTAAAAATTTTAGTCACAATAACTAAAAATGACTAAATTCTACTATTTTTTTGCAATTCAACTTTAAATGAGTAAATAAATGACTAATTTGGTCATTGACTAAAAAAATTATATATTCACAGAAATAAAAATGACTAAATAGTTAGTCACCAAATACAAACTAGACAAAATTTTAGAAACACATTTCATCCAATTATTGGCATGATGTATTGCACACATCGCTATATTAGATCTTATTCGCATTTATTCATGTTCATTGCAGAAATATTCCTCACTTAATTCGTTAGTTGCAGGTTAGCCTAGCACTGAGGAATTTTGATCAGTTATAGCAACTACTTGCATGGATGATAAGGATTTAGAGAGGACCCCGAGACTTCTAAAAAGGTTGGAAAGGGAAAGGAATTCAGAGTTTGTTGCAACAAATTTGAAGTCAACAAGGCCCTATGTAGCAAAGTCGGATTTGGGGATGCCCTCTGCAATGAATTTAGAGGTAATTGGAAACCCTCATTACATTAAACACAAAATCTATAGCTTTCTGATTGGTAACTTATAGTAGTTGCAATCTATTTCTCTCAATAATGTTCTTTTACAATCTTTCGACTGTTCTGCTTCATAATGTGTTCAAGCTAAATATAATAAAATTTAGGTTTTAGTGCCAAATAAATTTTCTCAAAAAAATTAATACATTTTCACTACAAGTGCAAACTGTCCTTGTGCAAAGTAAACATTTGCTAGATTTACCCACACATCAGGCATTTGAACAAAGATGTTTCCTATTGCAAGTTCTTGTACTTGTGTAAAAATTTCCTTTACAATATCAAGTTGACCCCTTTCAGCTAGCACAATGGCTGCCCCATTTTCAACATAAACATTTCATGTTCTCTATGCCAACACTTTACATTACAGTTCTCTATCCTTCTCAAGATTTTGTTCTTCCACCTTTGGATCCCTCCTTTCATTGTGAAAAGCTACAAAATAATTCCAATTTCCAAGTGAAATGTCAACATAAGAATGTTTGCATCTAATTCACTTTGTGCAACTTTAATTGTTTCTTTTTCTTTAAGCCAATCATCTATTTTCTGATCCATTTTTCCAAGCATAGATAAAGTATTTGATGATTTTTTATCCATCTTAAGTGCATCCCCAATCAAATCTAGGCTTAGTTGGATCTCATTCTGAGCCTGAGCCATTGTTGTAAGATGTAGACATGTATCCACATAATCAGGAAACTTGAACAATATTAGCATGTATTAAAGATTTACTTTTTCAGAATCATGTAGTTGTTCAAACAACCTAGAAAGATTAAATAGTGTTGTTACTTTATCCCATGGTAACTCAAGTGGAAAAACACCTTCTTCTAGTCGATGGAAGAATGTCATGTCCTTAAAGAGCATAGGAAAAACAATAGAATTGGCACTAGGGCTTTTTATTTTTGAATTTAACCCAAATACCACTTCCCAATGCTTCCATAAAAAATTTTTGAGCCAACTCTAATTCATCATAGTCAAAATGAAGAACCCCAATGTTGTTTAACAATTGAAAGGGTACTTCTCTTCTCTTCTTTAGAAGAGAATTTGTTGTCTTAAGAGAATCTAAGGCTGCATTGGGGTATGACGATATTAATAACTCACCCATCTTGATAAATGCATGGGAATCACGTGGATCTATGTGAGTTTCCTTTCTTAATTTCCAAATCCTTCTCTAACTGCCCTTGTTGATCATATATATGGCCTACATATTTTAAGCTCTCACAGTTCTCAAGGTGGACCTCTAGAACCTTTTCAAAATTTGAGAGAGAACTCTTAAGATCTCCCAGCTTCAATTCAACCTATCCACAAAATCCTATGGTATATGTCTTTCCCTGACTGATTTCATGTAGTAGCGGCTAGTAGTGTCATAATCACCTTTACTATGATAAGATCGTGCAAGATTTTAATATGAATGAGATTTCATGAGAGGGTGGTTAGTTGAAACAAGATTCAGTCAACCATTCCACAAGAAAATGTTTCCCTCCAGTGAAGAAAAAATGGTTTGCTAAATGATTCAATGCCATTGTACAGTACAAGTATTAATTCAAAGGCTCTATGCATCTTTTCCATTCCTTCATGAACACTACCTTTTTCACTAACTATGAGAATCCTACAAGTAGAAAATGCACAAGACTGACCACATAAATTTATGTAGAGGAAGAACATCATTTCCTAATGCCTCCATAAAAATTTGTTGAGCCAAATCTAGTTCATCATGCTCAAAATGAAGAACCCCAATAATGTTTAAAAATTGAATGGGTACTTCTTCTTTGGTCTTCTTCAGAAGAGACTTTTATGTCTTAAGAGACTCTAAGGCTGCATTGGGGTCTGACGATATTAATAACTCACCCACCTTGATAAATGCATGGGAAACATGTGGATCTATTTGAGTTTCCTTTCTTAAAATTTCTAAAGCCTTCTCTGCCTATCCTTGTTGAGCATATATATGGCATACAACTTTTAAGCTCTCAAAATTCTCAAGGTGGACCTCCATAACCTTTTCAAAATTTTAGAGAGAACTCTTAAGATCTCCCAACTTCAATTGAACCTATCCAAAAATTCTTGTGGCCTCTAGCTTTCCTTGAATTATTCCAGCTAGTAGTGTTAGTGGTGTCATAATCACCTTTACTATGATAATATCATGCAAGATTATAATATGAATGAGATTTTATGAGAGGGTGGTTAGTTGAAACAAGAGTTGTCCTAGTCAACTTTTCCACAAGAAAATGCTGCCCTACAGTGAAGAAAAAATGGTTTGCTAAATGATTCAATGCCATTGCACAGTACCCGTATAATTCAAATTCTCTATGCATATTTTCCATTCCTTCATGAACACTACCTTTTTCACTAACTATGAGAATCCTACAAGTAAAAAAATGCACAAGACTTACCACAAAAATTTATGTAGAGGCAGAACATCATTTCCTAATGCCTCCATAAAAGTTTGTTGAGCCAACTCTGGTTCATCATGCTCAAAATGAAGAGCCCCAATGTTGTTTAACTATTGAATGGGTAGTTCCTCTCTACTCTTCTTCAGAAGATACTTTGGCATCTTAAGAGAATCTAAGGCTGCACTGGGGTCTGACGATATTAATAACTCACCCATCTTGATAAATGCATGAGAATCATGTGGATCTATTCAAGTTTCCTTTCTTAAATTTTCCAAAGCCTTCTCTAACTACCTTTTATGAGCATATATATGGCCTACAACTTTTAAGCTCTCACAATTCTTAGCATGGACATCTAGAACCTTTTCAAAATTTGAGAGAGAACTCTTAAGATCTCCCTGCTTCAATTGAACCTATCAAAAAAATCTTGTGGCCCCCAGCTTTCCTTGACTGATTCCATGTAGTAGTGGCCAATTGTGTCATAATAACCTTTACTATGATAAGATTGTGCAAGATTATAATATGAATGAGATTTCATGAGAGGATGGTTAGTTGAAGCAAGAGCTATCTCAGTAAACTGTTCCATAAGAAAATGTTGCCCTGTGAAGAAAAAATGGTTTGCTAAATGATTCAATGCCATTGCATAGTACGGGTATAATTCAAAGGCTCTACGTATCTTTTCCATTCCTTCATGAGACCACATTTCTTTGAGGCATTTTTTCAACCAATTCACTACCTTGTCTATGCTATTGCTTACTATTATGCTTTGATATATTTTTTCCAAGCATTCATAGCTTGTTTGAAAGCACTTGTTTTAGGCTTTTAGCCATAGCAACAAGGAAGTGAATTGTTTGATAAAATGCTTTGGTAGACAATATGTATGAAAAATGTGGTAGCATAGACAAGGTAGTGAACTTTTTGAAAAAATGTCTCAAAGAAATGTGGTCTCATGGAATTCCATGACAAGTAAATGCAATTGGAAGCTACTCCTAGTTATTAGTTATGAAATGTGAAGTAATTGCATAACTTCTTAGGTTGACTTTGTAAAAACTATATTGCAATTCAAATTTTTTCATCTATCAACATCTAGTTATTAGCTATATGTAGTGTGAAGTAATGCTTTGAGTTTGAAAGATGTGCACTGCAATGTAATCAGGAAATTGAATATAAACTACAAAAATCTATTTTTTACAATTCATTAGTTAAACTCACTATTTTATTTTCTCTCTATAACTTTATTGCTATGGAAATTCATTTCAATTTAAAAAATAGTTTTTGTCTCTTAGTCTATAATTTTTTGTTGCTATGTGTAGAACATTACAGATGGATCAACATCAAAGGTTGACTAGGGATCAATACCATGCATTTGATGAGAGAATAGTCGATGAGAGGGACATGTATAAATATCCATGTCCATGTAATTATTTTCTTGGTGGAAAGGTGAGAAAAAGAAGTCAAATTTATCGACATATGATAAGATATGGGTATAATGGTATAAGCCCTTGGAATGTCAATTATTATGAAGATATGATAGAATGGAAGAGTGTGAAAGATGAAGAAGCAACAAGCATAGATGAAGTGGCACCAAACATAGATGAAGAGGCATCAATTTTAGACAAAGGGTTTGAAGTTGATAGAATGTTGAATGAGGGTCTAAATGATGATTTGGCCAAGTTGATGGAGGATGCTTCAAAGCCTGTGTATGCTAATTGTAGGTTAATTCATTTGACAACAATCCTTCAAATTCTTAACTTGCAAGTGGTGTTTTGTTGGAAAAATGAGAGTGTAGTTCAATTATTGGAATTATTAAGGTTGTTACCACTTGAATCCACATTTCCAACAAAAAAAAGTCAATGTAGAAAGGAAATCACTAAGCTAGGCTTAGGGTATGAAAACATCCATACATGTGTGAATGTTTGTGTATTATTTCGCAAGAATCTTGCAATTGAGAGTGAATTTTTGAAATGTCATGAAGCGATGTATAGAGAAGGGTTGAAATCAGTTGTGGTTCCTAGAAAGTTTCTTCGCCACTTTCCGATAATCCCATGATCACTCTGAATGTATAGGTCCAGAGACATTGCTAATCTTATGCAATGGCATGCCCAAAATAAGAGCAGTGATGGAAAAAAATGACATGTGCCTGATTCTAAGACATAGATGGAATTTGATAATAGATGGGCTATTTTTTCTCAAGATCCTGGTAATATAAGGTTGGGTTTGGCTCTAGATGGGGTGAACCCATTCTCAGATCAAAGTACTAAATGGTCAACTTGGCCAATGTTTTTAATAAATTATAACTTTCCTCCATGGTTAGCAACTAAACCATTTTTCTTAATGCTATCATTGATTATACCAGGAAAGAAAAGTGTGACTTCAAATACAATTTATGCTTATCTAGAGCCATTATATGATGAGCTAATGGAATTGTGGAAAGGAATTGAATTAATTCATTCTTTAAGTGATATTCATTCAATCAAATTCACTTTAAGAGCTTCCTTATATTGTTTACGATTCATGATCTTCCTGCATATGGCACATTGTCTGGTCTCAGTGTTCATGGATACCATGGATGTCCTACTTGCAACTTTAAGTATTTTATGAGGCACTCACAAATTTTGCATAAATGTATTTATTGTGGACATCGTGCTTACCTTAAAATGGATCATCCATATTGTCAACAAAAAACATGGTTCAATGGTCAAGAAGAGAATCGTGAAGCACCATTGCTAATTACAGGTGATTACATTGTTGAGAATGGACAAAAAATAATGTCATTTATTGAAAATGATGGGATTGCTAGTAGTAGATATGATCCATGTAATGAAAGCGGTGTAAAAAGGTTGTGCATATTCTATAAGTTTCCATACTTTAAGGATATAGTCATTAGGCATACTGAGAAAAATATAGCCTATGCTATTATAGAAACTCTTTTTGGTGCTTTTGATACTATTTCATCACGTGAAGACTTTCGGCAACTAAAGATTCGTTAAAATATTTGGGTTGAAAAATATGATGATGCAAATTATACAAAACCTAGTGCTCCTTATGTCTAGAACAAGGAAAAACGTGCACAATTCTTACAATTGATGTCTCAGACTCGCTTTCCTACTAGATATGTAAGCAGTAGTATTAGAATCCAAACTGACATTAATGGCTTAAGAGGCCTCAAGACCCATGACTATCATTTCATAATGGAGAATATTTTACCTATTGTGGTAAATATATTAAGTTTGGCAAAGGGGCCAAGATTGGCAGTTATAAGGTTGGGCCTAATATTAAAGAGATGAGTTTACATGTATTAGATCCTTCGAAATTTGATAGTTTGAGGGAGGAGGTTGTTGAAGTCCTTTTTCTATTGGAACGGAAATTTCCACCAACAATATTTAACATTTCTATGCATCTTTTGATACATCTACAATATGAACTAAAGCATTGTGGCCTAGTAAGAACAAGATGGATGTATCCTATAGAATGATATATGAAGGTTTTGAAAAAAATGTTTGTACTAGGGAAAAAATAGAAGGAAACATGTTTGAGGGATATTCAATGCAAGAGGCCATAGGATTTTTCATAGAATCTATGAAGGATTTTAAAAATGTCAACTAGTGTGTATGGGATGATGACGAAGAAGAGACAATTGGAGGTGAAGTATTAGAAGGAAATGGATGTTTCTTCAAGCTATCACATCATGCAAGATGTTTGATACATGCCTATATTCTTGAAACCACATCTTCATTTGATAAGTGGTGCAGGAAAAAAAAATTACACAATAATTTATTTACTCAATTTTATTTACACATTTATATTATCAACCTCAGTATTTCTACATTAATATTCTATGTAGAAAATATAAGGAAGACAATCAAGCTTGGATGCAACATTGAACTTAAAGGTGCATACGTCATGATGATTTGATTAGAGGTGATTCTTTTCCAAAATTTGAAGAATGGATTGCTAATGCAGTCAATGATGCGAAAGAAGAAGGTCAAGATATAACAACATAGGAAAGTGGGATTTTACAATCTCCACATTTATGGGCTACACGTTTCAATGGAATGTTGGCCTATGGTAGTCATTTAAGAGTGGAAGAAAAAGACAAAGGAAACATAAATTGTGATTGTGTTGTTAGTGTTGAATTTCTTCACAAAACTGAGAATAAATTTTATGTTGGATTCATCCAAAAAAATATTCTAGTGGACCATGGTTAAAATAGTCCTATATTCTTAAAATGTAAGTGGATCTGACCATCTACAATACAATTTGATGAGTATGAATTTGTATGTGCAAATACAAGATAATTTTTATCAGAGACAGATGAGTCATATGTTTCCCCTCTTCAAATTAACTAATCATTTCTAATTAATGATGTAAGAATCCCAGGATGGTCGTATGTCGTTCAAACAGAGTCTTGTTCAAAATGAAAATTCATGGAAGTTGTTGATATAATTCCTGATGGGCAATATGTTAATTTATAAGAAACATTCAAAGAAGTGGATGAAGACAATGATGGAGTGTTTGAAGAAGACATTTTGATTACCAATGAAGAGATTGGGAGAGAGAATGCATTGCATGTCACAAATGAGGATGAGGAAGAAAATCAAGCAGATGCAAACATGAATGATCAAGATTTTGATCTTGCTAGAAATGTTGATGATTATGATGTTGTTTTGTCACATTAAGAGGTTAGATTGTTGCCTAAAATTTGGTTATATGTATGGTGTAATTTATTATTGAATGTAATAAAGATATGAGTATAGGTATGCTTATTCATGGTTGTTTTAATGATACATTTTTGAATGTAATCATAATTATTCTACTGGTACATTGTATACAAAACCTGAGATGTTCACTACTGATTCAAAGTGCATTGAAAGTTAGGTTCAATAATTCTTCTTAGTTTTATTACTTTGGTTGAAAATTTGAAATTAATTTTGTTTAGTTAGAACATAATTTCTTGTATGTCTTATATGTTTTCTAGATGCAAACACATAATGAACATATGTTATTTAATAATACATATAGATATCTTAACATTAGGTGAACTAAGTCTCCTCATTACAAACAAAGAAATGATCTCCTAGGTATGACTGACATTGAAAACTAAAACTAAGAGACTGCAAAGTTAGAAAATTGTTCAATCTTTTCAATAAAATGATATCTAAAATATTACATTCATAATAAAATCCAATACCGCATTACCATAGCAGTCAATAGAGGTATGCGTGGGATGGAGAGACATATAGGTCAATGTACAAATGCTTACCACAATAACGTGACAACCAAATATGAATATCGTGAGGTGGCGGTGAGAACATGTTAACAACTAAAGTAAACCACAGCCCTACAAGGGGTAAATAGTGACACTGTGGTATAGTGGTGAACAATCACTCAACCGCTAGAATTAACCCGTTGTCTCGCAGGAGTCCAAAGGGGTGTGCACGGGGTGGTGGTACTTCTAACCCTACCTTACTGCTAGCCCACAACGGTCTTGATATGACAGAACGGTATGGCGGTGAACAATCACTCAACCGCTAGAATTAACCTTGTTGGAATCTTCGAATTTTGGAAAAATTTGAAGGTGCCATGTCAAAAAATTTAATACATAACTCAGAAAACTCAGTTGAAAAAGTAGCCCAAAGAGCACATTTTGAAAAAATCATAACTTTGAATTTGGTCATTTTCATGCAATGCCATCTTGTAGGTGTGTTCATCTAACATATGTGAGTGTTCACACCAGTTTTCAGCTTCATACAATCTAATTTGACAAACTTTCAAACAAACAAGTTGAAGGGATTTTGAGAAAATATGTTGTTAGTACACTGAAAATTTTGTTAAAATGGTCAAATTTGAGGGTAAATATTAAGCAAATGGGTGATGATCATAACAAACTGATTGGTGCCTTTGATTCTCTACACAAAAGTCTACCTCCATTCCAATTTTTTAGGGTGTTTGGACATACTTTGGTATTTTTTCAAAGCCAAAACCGAATGAGTTTTACACAGTTTGACAAGCACAATTTTGCAGAAAATCATTGAGTAAGCTACTTTGACCATTGACAGTTTTCAATTTTGACAAGCTCATGCCAAACCATTTTACAAGCATACTCCCCTACCTTAAAATAAAACTATGGTGCATTTTCGTGGCTTTTGGAGACTGTTTGATCAATTTTCCAAAATAGTTTTAAAGGCTACTTGACTTGTTTTATCAAAGAAGAGGATTAAAAAAAAAAAATTGTTGCCTATCCATTTCATTTAATTTTTTTTTTAATCTTTGAGGGAATAATCACAAAAGATAAATTGTCATAAGGTTTAACTATTAAGGATTGTGTTCCTAATGTTCTTTCACACTATTTATGGCTGAAAGATTATGTAAGAACAAATCAAACTTTTTACAAGAATGAGATTACGTGTGTGTAATCATAATCTTTATTGTTACTAATGGTCCCTGCAAGAAGGATAGTGTGTAGAAGGAAAAATACATACTACATGGAATGATGGGAAATAAAAGGAAGGACAAAAGATTTACCCAAAATACCAAAACTTGAAAGGTCATAATTCAATGCCTCTGTAAAATGGTGAACTAGGCAAAGCCTTTCAAATTATGGAATCAATGCAACTGATGGCAACCTCATTATGGAGATTTTTGAGGATGATGCTATTGTTGGACATGAAATTGAAGTGGGCGGTTTTTATAAAGGTGTAATAACATCCATTAAAGATTATGGGGCTTTTGTTAACTTAGGTGGTAATACAGAGGGAATTCTACATATATCACAATTGTCCCATAATCAGATCACTCGAGTTTTAGATGTTGTGTCTCTTGGGAAACAACTCACATTGAAGTGCATTGAACGAGATGTTAGAGGCAACATAAAGCTCTCACTAAAGGATACTTTGTGAAAAAGCAAGCCAGAACAACAAAATGTTATCGTCAAAGAATCCAACCTACCACATGCGAATGTGTCTCCTTTGACTCCCAGTTCTTCAGCCTATAACATGTCAATCAGAGATTCCAATTTACAATTTGTTTTACTAAGCAATGATCTTCAGGGAATTCAAAGATCTGACATTAATATAGTACATGTAACTACAGATGGAATTTAGTAGACAGATGCCATTTCTTTATATTCTTTACTATCAGTGGTCATTCATGGTGTTGTTGAATGTGATGAGAAAAGGATATTCCAGGAATTAGAAAGTAAGCAAGTGGGATGGTTATTATGGAATTTTGGAAGAAAGTTATCAAGTCACTCAATATTTTGATGTTCTTAGCATTGGAGTACAAGATTCTCCTGATGTATGTTTCATGGCATTTTAATCATATGTTATTTTATGGAAAAGGTTGTCATCTTAAAATAGATGTATCTTAGGAAATCTTGTCACATGAAGACATTCAGCTACTTTGTGAACCAATGAGACTTATATGATGCAAAACCACATGCATCTCTATTTGGGTTGAAGTGAGAATAAAATAGAGGCAAGCTAAATAGGGTTGCAGGTACTATGCAAAGAAAATAGATTGGATAAAGTAATGTAATGGTCTGTTAAGATATTGGAGGGAGGCATCAAAGCTTTAGTACCCTAATAGATGGATTTTGTCTTTCACTAACCATGGAATTCGCGGGTGAAGGAGGAAACAAGTGCAAGAAAAATATTTGTGAGATCATCACAATGGGAGGTTGTGAACTGATCAGATCCATAGGCTGTAAAAATAAACAAAACTCCAACACATAGAAACACCTAAAGCAAAAATAGGTATTCAAATGGAAATTCACTAAATGCATTTTCTAGGATTTCTTGAGAAATCACCCTCTCTCTCTCTCATTTAAACATACAATATTGTTCAAAGATAATCGGGCTTTGTACATTCGAGATGGTCATCCTACAAGTAAAAATTACAGGCCTTGCAATTTCCATTGAAATTTCAACAGGCAATGTTGAAAGTAAAGAAGGTCGCATCATAATAGTGGACTACATTCATGCTTTCCTTGATCGAGTGATTTCTTATCATGCTAGAAATGAGTGGAAATTCATCAAACTTGAAGGAGCTATAGCTCATGTTCATGGGCTTGATAGAGAGATCCCTTTAGTGATTGAATCAGAGAATTGCATCACCGTAAAAAGAACAGAGGAGAAAACATGATGCCATTCGAACAGTGAGGTGATTAATGTGAAAACAATAATAGTAGTGGCATGAAGAATAAAAGGATAAACAATGAATAATTTTGTGAATGGAAAGACCATCTCACAAAGCACAATGCTCAGGGAATACGTTAACAGAGGAAAATCTGAAGCCAGAGCAAGAAAACCTAAATGCCATTGAGGAGATGAGCAATCAGGGTGAATTTCACATTTCTCCCTGACAGGGTTGGTCACACTAATGTAAACTTCATCGACAAGAGAATTGAAATCAATGGGAAAAAATAAAGTCCTTCGGATGGAGTGTGTCACACCAAAAACTTGAGGGCAGATAAAATATTAAAATAAATACTATTGGTAATAATAAAAAAGAAATTTAAATATTAAATTGTGGGAGTATTAAGGTGAAAGTGGAGAGGTAAAATGTTTTAACCAAGATAAGGTTTTTTTATCAAAGGGAGTTATAAGGTGGATGTTTTTTTTACCCACAAAAAGCATAAAGGGTAAAAAATATAAAGTATTTTCACGAGAAGTGGAGAATGTTGGGATTAAAAGAATGGGTAATAATTTTACCCAAAGAGTGTATTATTCAATGGGGTGAAAATTTCCAGCAAAGAAGCTTAATTAGTAAATCAATATTAATTTTCATGGGAAACAAAGGTGATGAAGATTTAAATATTTTAATTTTTTGAAGGAAATTAATTAAAATATAAAGAAGAGTTGCAGCCAATATATAGTGAAAGGACACAACTATTGAAGATATAATGTATATATATTAGATAAAATCAAATGAAGAAGAATGATTAGAATTAAGGGTTAGGTAGGAAATATACAAAAGAATATTTTTAAATGTTTTATATAGTGAAGACCATGATGCATGTATTAAATCTTGGACGAATCAATGAAATAACTCTGATTTTGTGGCATCATTCTAGTATCAGTTGTTTGTTGAATTAATTGAAAATATTATCAAGATTTCTCCACGGTTGATATTTCTTTGTTATTTAAATTTATATATCAAGTATATTCTCAATTTATCAATGCACATTTGTTGTATTTGTGTGGTATGATTGGTTGGTTCTTTCAAGTAAAGATTAAATCCTTCAAGTCATTCACAGTAATTTGGAAGTATCATTTGGATCACTAAGTAGAACCTGGTAATTACATTCTTGCATGTTTATACAAGTTATAAACTAATATTTGTATGCCAACAATTAGAATTTCTGCCAAATAGAAGCCACTCATCTTAGACTTTCATCTGACTCCATTTTACCCATTAAGGCACTGGTCTCACCCATTTTTTTAATTTAGTTTTATCATGCCAAATCCAAATTTAAACATTTGTTAACTGAACATATTGATCTTTACCTTGAGATTACTTATACAATCTATACCAAATTAGGATTTCATCTCTCCACTTCAAACTGCCATTGTAGATAGATTGCTTAGGGAAGAAACACACAGTTCAAGTCTGCTTCATTCACACAGGTCTATCCACGTAGATCTGGCAGAACCTAAAGAGTAGAAGGTTCAAATTCATCATTTGGCCTTGTGCATTAGCCAAAAACATTGTGAGAGCTTGGCAACCTCTCGTGGTTCAAACCTGCATTTTTGAGACCTAACAAACATGTCATTATGCGGGTGTCCAAAGGGGTGTGTTTGGGGTCATAGTATTGTTAACACTACCCTGCAGTGGTCTTGAAATGATAGAGTGGTGTTGTGGTATAAGTTGTCAAAGCATTTAGTGATTACACCATTTGATTTCCCAAGATCAAAGGCATGTATTCAAACTTGAAATATGGGTAAATTATGAAATATTTTGCACGAATTGACATTAATGGTTAGGTGACTGAGCTCAACAACAAATATTACTTGGTACTCGATGACATTTTGGCAATCATTCACATAGCTCGGCGTACCAGAGGCAATGGAGTCCAAGTGGGAAGACTCTGCAACTATTATTTCATTCGATAAGTTCACCGAAACCCTCTGTAGCAAGTGTATAAGAACTGAATTTGCTTCTACAATTAGACACTTAAAGAAATCAAGTAGGAGTAGATTCTTCATCATGCCACATAAAATAAGTCAACTTGTGAATAAAAGGAAGATCCCATAGTTTCTAAATCAAAGAAGAGGTCCCTGCAACAATCCATTTTAGATGTGTGACCTAATTTTGTAGAAAAAGGATTCAAAAAGATTTTTAACGATACAACCCATGGATGTAGAGACCCAATTATCCCTATCTCAGGGTTGGATCTATTTTGGTACTTCTATGAAAAACGGGATGGCAAGATTCCATTTTTGAATCCTTGGACCTTAGATTTGGCCAAATTGATAGTCCCAGATGTCTTTGTAGATGTTGAGTTTATTAAAGTATTGGCACAATATTATCACCCAACTACCAGGACTATAAGAATTCCAGATGGTTCACCATTAGTGGTGGTGACTAAAGAAGCAATTATAGAGCATTTTATGTTAAAAAGCAAAGCTATTACTAAGATCAACTTGGACAAAAGTGAGGAGGATTACAGGAGATTGAGAAAAACCTACAAGAGTGATGAACTTCCTTTACACATGAAAAGGGGTGTAAATAATAGGATAATACCTATCTCCCCCTCCCAAATTGAGCCATTTTCCATAGAATACTTCCAAGTATATTTCAAAATAACTTATTTTTCTTTGTGCCAAGTTCTTGGAATAGATGTTGAAGAGAGGATGCAAACCTATCTCATGATGATGGCAATGAAGATACAAAATCCTAAAGTCAAAATTGAGTATGAATTTATTGCTTAAATTGAGAAAGGGCTACATGAGGGATTTTTTCAAGTAAGAGAGAACTTAGCTCCCATCACTTTTAGGAAATACTCTTTGAGCTATGTCATTTAATATTGTACCAAAACATAAATAGATGGACTAAAAGAATGTGTTTGGGAATGATTGATGATGAAGGGAATAGGTTTCTTGTACAAAATTGGTGTTACATCTGGGATAGTAGATGCAAAAATAGTGATTATGTAATATTTCATGATGATTTCGTAATAAAGATCATGGCCTCTCTTGGTCATATTTCACCAAGATTTCCTAATAAAACCATGCAAGTATTAAGACCTTTAGCATTAAAGCTAGAGAAGGGACACACTCACAATTTTAGTGACTATTTTTTCTTAGCAAACCAAATAGTAATAAGGTTCTATGGGTGTCCTCAATCCCCACATGTTTTACCTAAATATGTTTCTATTCAAACTGCATTTTTATAATTTATGTGGCAAATGTTATGAAAAGACAAAAAAAGGGGACATTCCTCGACCTAACTGAATGTGAGGAGCTATCTGTAGAGTCTAACACTCTTGAAGAACAACAAAACTATTTTAAGATGGGGTATTCATTGAAGTCATGAGGGGAAAGGGTCTTTGATCATGAACGGTGTATTAATTTTATAAATTAGAAAATTCTCACTAAAGCTAGGATTACCCATGTAATGGATTATGAAGATGTCATAAGAAATTTATTTACCCCTAATGAAGTTTTTCAGAGAAAGAGGAAGTGGGAAATCATAAAGATGCTTGAGGAGGAGAAGAAGAAAAGGGACACTAGATTCCAAGGATTCTATTTTGAAGAAAATGATCTTATCAAAAGGATTCAAATGTAATAATTGAAAAGTTTGAAAGATTATATGTTGAACTAGAAAAGAAACTTGAGGGCTAGTCTTCAAAACCCTCCAAGCTGCCCATCAAATCAAGTGGTATTGTAATCATAGAGCCCCTACCAAAAACTACCACAATACAATCAGAAGCATCCCCTAAGCAACCAAGTCATGAAAGGAAGAAGACACATGGAGTGGCCCCCTTAGTGGCATATGAAATAAGTGAAGGAGTATGGGATACTGAAGAGGTAGTTGATGCACTTTTAAATTTTAAAGATGATGAAGTTGATCATCTTCCACCTAATCTTGCAACTAATGCTCACAAATTGGAATAAAGAGTGGATGTACATGGGCATAATGATCAAGAAGTGCATGATGATGAAAGGGTGATTGTTTCCCTTAGATTTATTGAAGATGATTAATTTATTCAAAATCCTGAGTTTAAGGATTTTTTATCTAAGATGAAAATGAAATAATTTGAGGAGAGACTCCAAATTAATAAGATGGGCACTGAGGAGTCACAACATGACCAGATTGTTGCCCAGAATCTTGAAGAACTCAGGATTAATGAAGTTATTGTTATCCCCCAAGAAGCAAGAAAATTGTTCTTAGAAAGCAATATACTAATTATTCCTAAGATGGAGTTAAAAAAGATATTCTTACTGGATCAAGTAAGAAGGAAAGAAGATCCCATATTGGTTTTTGAATTCAATTTGGATGAGGGAATGAGTGGCACAGGTTACAATCCAAGACTTGAAACCCTATCCTTTTGGACAAAGCAAAAAAGAATAGACAACCCCAGATTGCTTGATGTTGTAAGAGAAATGAGAGGGATTTCCATTGTAAAGACACTTCAAGACACATCAGCATTGGAGGAAACTACTATGACAATGCACTCAATAATGTTTACTAGGGATGTTAGATTGGAAGAATATAAGAAATCACATATTGATCTGAATGATGAAGTGAATAGGTTATTCATAGAAAATGTGAAATTGAAAGAGACATTTAAGGGTGTAGGTCCTTTCCAAAGCATAGAATTAACAATATACCAACCCCCTACCATCTAGACTGATATAGGTGTAATCACTATTGAACAAGTAAATGTGCTAAAAAAAGAAATTTAGAAGTTGAAAAAGACTAATGAAGAAATAAAGGAAAGAGCAAAGAGAGAAACCCTCAGGGTATTGGAATAGATCTTGGAGCATAGGGTTAAACTAATTGTGGAAAAATTGGAAAATGTGTATGAATATTATGTCTCCTTGTCACAAGTAGTTCATTAGATAAAGGCCCATGTACTTATATTGGAACCCTTATTCAAGAAATGGCAACCTGTACATCACACCTTGATGAATTTGTGCATAATTTTACAAAGGGGTTTTGAGGCCCCTACAGCTTTAAAGCCTACTAAGCAAATGGTCTGAGTGGTCACAAATGAATTTCAATACATATCTACAGAAGACCAAAAGATCAAGGAAAGAATGGATTCATTTCACACACTAAAGCAGTAGTTTTTTCCTAAGATACTAAGGGATGATGATCAATTGAAAGGATCCAAGGATTGGATATATGAGTTTAGAAAAATTGTTCCTAACTAACTCACTAATTTACATAAGGATGGTGACATAAATATTCACAGCCTCAATATAACCTTGGATGGAATAATGCACTGGATGTTGGATACTCAAAATTCATCACAGATAGAAAAGGGTTATTAAACAGTAGATGGAAGAGTCACTTGGTCAACACACAAAAAATCCAAGAGTACAAATGGCCTCATGACTACATAGTGTACCAATGGGAGCAGAAATATCTAGCTCCCACAGAAGAATAGGCCTTGCAGTGAAGTACCAAGCCTTGTATATACTATCATGGAGAGAGGACCTTGCCAGATCTGAATAATCATGGGTACCTTACAATGAGTAACATACTTTTGTATATTGCAAGTGCTCTAGACTTCAAAATCTAATTATTTCTCTTCACTTCTCATCTTTCATTGCTTTTATGTAATCCTATGTAAACAATGATAATTAAGACTTTTTGATTTCTATTAAAAGTGGGTAACTAAAAAGACACCTTTTGACATGTCAGTCAAGACAAAATTTTGAAACGTATTGTAAAATATTTTTGAAGATCAATAAAATGAAGTTATAAATTGGTGGTCAAATTTTGGTTTCAATTGTTTGTTGAAGTGAATTAATGAATGTTATCTTATTGTCTCTAGTTTGATATTTCCTTGTTATTTAAATAAACATATCAAGGGTATATATGGTTTATGAAAACATATTTGCTGTCAAACAATTCATTTTGTACTACATTTTGGTGTCAAATCTTTGGAACTTATGGTTAGTTTCATTACATTCAAATTCTAAATTCTAGAAAATTATATACAGTAAATAGATTGATGGTTGTTTGGATAGTGAAATTAGCTCTCTTAGAAATTAACTAAAATATCTTGTCTTGAAAAACCTAGAAGGATTATTTTAATTAAAGAGTATTTTGTGGTTATTTTTCTAACAATGATTTTACGGTGCAGCTAGCTTGATATTTTCATTCAAGATTCAAGTCATGATCAAAGTCAAGCACATACCAAGAATATGGTACTCTACTTCAAACCCTCAACCTCACTTAATTTAATATACTTACATTGGGATATTAAAGAAGTTTCTAAACAATTAATATATATCATTTTTTGTTTGTGAAGGAGAATCCTATGAGATCCAATATGGCAATGGATCAATATCCAATATCTTAAGTAAAGATGATGCCACAGTTGGGAAAATTGTTGCAAAACATCACATTAGTAATTTTTGGATGTTAAGGCTTCCCAGTTAGATATTGAAGATCTTTTCTCATCAAAGTAATTTGGAATTTATGAATAAATGGATTCTTTCATGGTGCAGGTCTTTACTGAGACAACACATGAACCAAGGTTGAAATTTTTGTTGTCCAAGTCTGATGGCAATCTTGGGCTTGGTTTCCAGGAAATTCCTATTGATAATGTTGTTCCAATTAGGTTAGTGTTGATATCCTTCATTCTATAATATGTCAACTTCATTCTATAATTTGAGCATATCACCTAAGTTCTTAAATTTTGAATAAGGTTTTGAAATCAAGGGTTCGATATGCATATTTCAGGCCTATATTCAACACTCTGTTTAAGGAATTTTTTGAAAGGCTATAGTTTTTTAATTGATTTATCTTTTTGTTGTGTTTGGACTTACTTTTGTAAACTTGCAATATACAATGCACTTTTATTCTTTCTAAATTGAGACTAATATTAATTTTGTTGGCTATATTGAGGCACAACTTCATTCATGGAAGAAAAGGCAGCACCCTATTACTCATATCATATGGCACATTGCATATAAAGGAGGAAAGATTCTAGCTAGGTTATTGTTGACTGCATTGAAGGAGAGAGATTCATATATGGGGCACGATCAACACTCTCCTTGGATTCTACACATTACAGCTTGCTCCAGGAAGATTTCCTATGTTGTAGAAGTTTTAAGAGATGAAAGGGGCATGTGATCACATTGAAGTGCTTCAAGCATGTGTTTCCATCATTGCAAAAGTTTTTAGGAGAAGTTTCTTTCTTGCAGTCATTTCTGTACAATATTGTAACTTAAATTTTTAGTCTTGTGACTAAAAATAACAATTGTAATACTCTATTTCTAAGTTGTAACTAGAACACCTTTCTTTTATTAATAAAGTTCACCTATTTTTCCTTCTCAATGGATTTCTTATTGTGCACAATTGATGATTGATGTGTATTTATGTGTTTTATGCTTAAATATTCAAATATCAGTCAACTAAAATGACTAAATATACTACTAATTGACATCAATTAATAATTAAATTGACTAAATATACTACCAATTGACAAAAATCAATGAACAATGAATAAATATGAATAAATATATGACCAGTGAAATCAGTGAATAAAAATGACTAAATATACTACCAAATTGATCAAAATGATAATTAAAATTAATGGCTAAATACACTACCAATGCACAAAAATCAATGAATAAAAATGACTAAATAAGTGACCAATTAACAACAATCAATGACTAAATACATTAGTGAATAAAAATTGACTAAATAAGTGACCATATTACAACAATCAATGACTAAATCAACAACTAAATAAGTGACCAGTTAAATATATCAGTGAATACAAAATACCAAATAAGTGACTAGATTACAACAATCAATGACTAAATCAACGATTAAATATATCAATGAAAAAAATTGACTAAATAAGTGACCAAGTTACATCAATCAATGACTAAATCAACGACTAGATATACTACCAAATCGATCAATCAAAACAACAAATAAATGAAAAAAATGGTTTAGTCATCAATCTGTTTGTGTTATATATGACTGGAAATAAACTACTGATGGTCACGTGACCAAGTTCAGTCATTGATAAGAATTTTTTAGTATTTTTTTTAGTAGTTTATTAATGTTTTTGTACTAGTGGCTAGTCATGATTGGCACTTACAGCTAAACCCTACCTTATGGGCTTATAGAACTAGTATCCATACGCCTACAGGTGCAACACCCTATTCCCTTATATATGGATCTTAGGCTATTCTACCTATTGAGGTTGAGCCTACATCCTTGAGAATATCATTGTAGAATCTTATCAATGACGAATAATACAAAGTGTCACAGTTGAATGAGCTGTGGCTATAGGTTTATCAAAACCACCTCAAGAGGAGCTACCAAACAATGATCAAGAGTTGATCCTTCTAGGTAGGAGAGCTCATGTTGAAGGAGAATCAAAAGAATGTACCCAATATTGACAACAAAGGCAAGTTTGAGCCCAATTGGTTGGGACCCTTCATCATCACTGTAAGTTACAAATCAAGAGCATATCAGTTATCCACACTAGAAGGTGAACCCTTGTAGGAGCCCATCAATAGCTCCCATCTCAAAAAAAATTATGCCTAGGCTTGCAAGGTATAAATTCAAAAATACAAAAAAATCAAAAAATAACAAAAATCCAAAAAAATCAGAAAAAGGATTGAAAACAGTAAAAGAAAAAAATTGTCCTCTAGTGAAAACCACTTCGGTGGCACTTTGGGCAAGTACCTTGGTGAAAATATGGCAATTAGGTGCCTTGTATAAATAAAGCACTTTCCATCCACCATCGATTCTTTGGCTTTTTCTGCATCACTTTCCATCGCATTCATCCATCACATTCCATTATTCTTTCCATCACCCATCCACTTTCATATCATAACTTGATCTGGTGTGGGTATCATGTTCCTTTTAGTACTACTTTTCACATTCTTATAGTCAGTTTGTCTTGCCTATATCGAGATAGTCTATCGCATCACATTGGGCACAATTTTCTATCGTTACATCAGATTGGATTTTTGTATATCATTAGAGTCTTTCATAACATCAGAAAACCCATAAACATCCATAAAACACCCAAAAAATCCAAAAACATTCACAAAATCAGAAAAAACCAAAAACATCAAAACATATCAAAATCCAAAAATAGGTCGAAAATACAAAAATACAAAAACATAGTCACCATGTCAAACTACATTGTCTTTAATCTTGAACCTAGGCAAGGCTAATATTTGATCAACCCTCGAGGCATTAGGATAGGTCCTTTAGGTGTCCATCACAACAAGTTGGCAATCCACCAATTGTTCATATCTCATCAATAAACAAGTATGTGTCAGTCAAATTGTGTGGTCTACATGTGTATAACACAGGCAAGGCTAATCATTGATCAACCCTCGAGACCCCTAGGATAGTATTTTAGGCTAGGTTCTTGGTAAAAATCTCAGAAAATATAAAAACATTGGAAAACTTGAAAATCAAAACACTTATAAAACAACTCAAAATCAAAAAACACCCTCAAAACATTGAAAAATAATAAAAACATTGAAATATTTTAGAAAAACTCAAAATCATTTATCCCATTTCACTCTCACCCACAATAAACATCCACTCACAACAAATCAATCATCACCTTCAACCAAGTTGGAAAAACAAGTAGAAACAAGTATCACAAATTGGTAAAGTGTAAACTTAAACATAAAGATCTCAATCTAGGTCAATAGGTAAACAAGTCAGTAAACTCTTGGTATCAATATACTATCATCCCATTAGTGTCAAAATCTTTTGATAATCATGTCCTAGGATGCATCCTTCCTATAATGGACATCAACATCAGGTATTGTCATAGTTTTAAGTCTTGGTTAGAGGTACAAAGAACATTAGCTTGTTTGTTTGATTGATCTTTTCTGATGATTTATCTTATTGCATTTATTCCAATGACCTCTCAATGATGTCTATCACATAGATTTAGAGAGAAAGGAATGGGGCATTGAGCATTATCTTTCATTTTTTGTTCTTGTTGGATGTTCTTGTAATGTAACCTTGGTGAATATTGGCTTCGTTAGGTATGTGTGGAGGGTGTTTTGGGTAGCTTTTTGACTATTACATTGAGAGGTTATGCCTTTCTATGTTTTGGTCTTAGCCATTCAAAGCGTCTAAAGTGAATCCTAGTAAATTTTTGGTATGTCAGGTGTGAACAAGGATACTCCTATCTGTTTGTTGAGTCAAATTCCATTGCACTAGATACTATGCCATCTTGGTTGTTTATACCTCGATGCATTGTATCTATGTGTTTTATCAAGCATAATGAAAATTGTGTCTTTTATTTCCCAATCACTCAATAAGAAAATCATCACCACTCATCTTCATATCTAGTAAAGTCTCAATGATTCATAGGCTTGTTATACTTTTGCATCTCCTCAGGATCAAGGGTTGATCCCTCTCATTCTTCTATCTTATGTTTGCGTTAACATGGTATTATGAGATTCAACAAAAATATCAAAATATCCATCTTACATCCACAAACCATCAATGTCCTGCATAATCATGGCATATCATCATAATAGGAAACATCATCCATGCCTTCCATCATCATTTAAGTTGTTTAGCATAATATAGATTTGTTATTCTAAGCATCTTAATCCATCTCATTTGCATTGCATCATCATTTAAGTTGTTTAGCATAATATATAATTGATATTCTAAGCATCTTAATCCATCTCATTTGCATTGCATCCTCATTTAAGTTGTTTAGCATAATATTTATTTGTTATTCTCAACATCTTAATCCATCTCATTTTCATTGCATCATCATTTAAGTTGTTTAGCGTAATATATATTTTTTATTCTAAGCATCTTAATCCATTTCATTTGCATTGCATCATCATTTAAGTTGTTTAGCATAATATAGATTTGATATTCTAAGCATCTTAATCCATCTCATTTATATTGCATCATCATTTAAGTTGTTTAGCATGATATATATTTGTTATTCTAAGCATCTTAATCCATCTCATTTGCATTCCATCATCATTTAAGTTGTTTAGCATAATATAGATTTGTTATTCTAAGCATCTTAATCCATCTCATTTGCATTACATCATCATTTAAGTTGTTTAGCATAATATATATTTGTTATTCTAAGCATCTTAATCCATCTCATTTGCATTGCATCATCATTTAAGTTGTTTAGCATAATATACATTTGTTATTCTAAGAATCTTAATCCATCTCATTTTCATTGCATCATCATTTAAGTTGTTTAGCATAATACATATCTGTTAGTCTAAGCATCTCATAACATAATTATCCATCACATTCATACCATAAACACATACACATATAAATTCATCCATACATTCATGTTGAACTGTCATATATCATATAGAAAAGATACCAAAAAGGAAATTAAAACCATACATCACATTTGCATACATATCATCCATCCATAATATCACATACATCGCATCATGGACCATAAACATCATAGCATAATCATTAGTCACGAATACAAACATATATCCATAAAGCATAAAATAAAGATACATCACATCATAGAATTCCACATCAAATCCATCTCATATATATATCAAAAAATTGGATGTCATGATATAAATCAAGATCACTATGTAATACCATCAAAAAAATATACAAGAGGCTAATCAAAACTCAGCCAATGAATGTATATACATGAATAATGAGGTTGTACATCCAAAAAGTGTCTATAATCAATACTAACTATCTAGAACTTTGTCAATCTCCATGGCTCTGCTGCTCACCATGATGAGAACCTGATGCCTATTAACTAATGGGCCTCCCCGACCCACTCGGTGCTACCCTACTCATGCGAAAAGTCAGGCTATCGACACTACTCAGGACACTCTCTGTAATAGAACATCTTGTTGTAGGATGCCTCCTGCATGGCTCACTCATACATATGTACTGGGACCATGGCTTGTCCCTATGCCTACTACACTACAACCTCTAACTACTCCCAGTTCCCTATCTCCTATGTCAAGGAAAGATCAAAATCCTATTGTAACTGATGCTCATGGTCAATCTTAGCCCTGGTAGTCTACAATTGCTACCTAGCCTGGTCCCTCTCTTGGGTGACCACCTATAATTGTGATGTATCATGTTGCATTTGGGTAGTCAACTGTTAAACCTATGATATCAAAGCTTCAATTTGTGTATTATGTGGATCGAGACCTGGTGGTGGCCCTCACAGTGGCTACTACGACTATATCTGATCCACCAGCTATACCAATGGAACCTTCCCATCTTGCCTCTACTATTGATCGAGCACCTACCCATCCTTCCCATCCTGATGACCCTGTTTAGCATGGGGGGAGGCTAGTACTGACCCAATTCAGGACTTCTTTGTTGTCCTCTGCCTACTATTGGAACAACAGCTAGATCTATGAGCCGAATCAGAGCATGAGTTCACCAATATGCATCATAGGTTGGTGTAGTCCTAACATCCTTTGGCCCATAAAAATAGACCCACGAATGCGTAACCAACTACCTAAACTCATCTATGGAAACCTGGGGGGGTCTATTGATTATGTTTTATGCACAACAACTCAAAAAGAATATAATATCCTATCTCTCTTGAAAGTTAAATCTCTATCAGCAAGCCTCAAGAGATAACCCCAAGGTCTCTAGTGTCAGTTCTTGACAATGCAATAAACAACTCAGTGATAATATATAAAATTGTTGGTTTCCACAAGGGGCCTTATGAACAAATGTTGGAGACTTCTAAGTTCATCAAATATAGCAATGTAAATGATGCTTTTCAGTTCTAACACTGACTCAAATATCAAAGAAATGGCAAAAGAGATAAATGGTTTTAGAGATATTCTAAGTATAAATCCTAAGATCAATCATGTAAATAACATAGCATTCAAAATGGACCAACCCTTCAAACCAATTCCTACTAAACCCAAATTAAATCTACAATATCACATAAATAGTGCAATCTCCTAAGGCATAAATATTTTCATATTGTGAAGCATTCATACATCAACCCAAATTTGGCATTGAAATGAATAAATACCCACAATTGAACTAAGCACAGTAAGATATAGGCCTAGGCTAACTTTACACAACAACTTACAATCATCAAGCTGCTAAAATTATGGACCAAGGGTTGCTCAAACACTTCAAATATTTTATCATAAACACAATTGAACTGCAACTATTCTAAGATTATTCATAAATAACTTACTTAGAGCAATATATCAAAATCTAAAACACAAGAACCATGCATAGATGAATAACACAAAGAATTGCACCAAATAACAATGTCTTCACTTGTATTTTCTTCACCAAAATTTGCAACAATTCAAGTATATTCAATATTACAGTACTTCTCCAGAAATCTAGCTAAAATTCTAACTTTTTTCTAACTTTTTAACCCCTACAAATGAGGAGAAAACCTCCATTTATA
The DNA here is from genome assembly GCA_007258455.2 of Sequoia sempervirens. Taxonomy (NCBI): domain Eukaryota; kingdom Viridiplantae; phylum Streptophyta; class Pinopsida; order Cupressales; family Cupressaceae; genus Sequoia; species Sequoia sempervirens. The sequence continues at coordinate 261,557,522 of VDFB02193867.1, read as the reverse complement.
GCAATACATCACTAGGTCTACCCAAATTAGGGTTTTAGTTAGGGCATCTAGTCAAGTTGGCCATGTTTCCCTCTAAAATTTTCCTAAATTAAAATTTACATTAAAATAATGAGGGTCAGCCTCAAAAAGTCAACTTTATGAATTAATACACTGAATAGTATGGAATCCAAGATGCAACCGACTTGTTCCTTTACCTAGGTTAGGGTAGTTGGCATGTTTCTCAAGACTATCCAGCTTTGTCGCCCCTTTTGTCCTTTTCTCTTTCCATCCTTCTAGAAATTTCCTTGACTTTTAAAATTATATCATCCAGGTCAGCCTAGGTTGGAATAGATATTAAATCAATTTTAGCTTTGAATGAATTTAAATCTTTTTCATGCTTAGCTAGGGTTTTCACCCAATTAACATAAAGGTTTCGATATCTATCCAAGCTGGATATGTAGATTGCATAATCTTCCAAGTGGTCCTTTGCTATTGGCCCACCATCACCTGGAGAGTAACTACCTCCAGGAAGGCAATATAGCTATCAAAAAGCTCCTTCACCTTGCCCTAAGCTTTTGATATTTTATTAGGTGCTTTCATTCTTAACTCATTCCTAAAATTGAAGGCCTCTATCCATATCATGGCTTTCTCAATACTCTCTACTGTAAGGACACGTTCCTTGATCAATTCTTTTGTTGGCACCTCAAACACTTTCTTAACATCTCTGACAATAGTATCATCTGGATCCTTACATTCAATGAGAGATTGTGCCATGTCATCAAAAAGGGATGACACCTTTTCATACATCAGTAACACCTTTTAAATCATGTTGTCCCCTCTCTCAGTTACATTGTGCAACCATTTTTGGGTGTTTCCCACAAAGAACTTTAGCCTTTCAATCTCTAATATAGTCTAGTTTGATAATAATCCCTCTGAGAAGGAAGAGCCCTCACTGCTTTGTGCTTGCAATGGCTTAACAAGATGTTCAACATATTTGTACACTTCCTTTAATTGCCTTTGCAATTTCTCCTTCTCTTATGTTTCCTTGTCCAATCTACTTAAAATTTCCTGATAGGACTCTTGAAATTATTCTTTTTCCTACTCCTTTGTGGTGGGACCCAAGCTGATTTTTTGAACCTTATAATATGAAGGTCTCACTTCATCTTTATATTTATTCTCCGTAGGAACAACATGGAATTTTTTTTTATTGAATGCATCCCTAGACTTGGAAATAGTTCTTGCTCTCTTTCTCTCCTTGGGTTGTACCCAACTCTCTAGGAACTTATCCCAGTATGGAGTTTCATCCTCCACAACTACTTCCTTTTGTTTCAATCTCTATTCTAACCATTTAGGATCATCTAGTTGTTTTTTCTCTTCATCCTTCTGGGAAGTATCTAGTTATGGTTTATCATGAGAGTGACTATCTTCAACAACTTCCACATTTACATCATCCTTCCCTTGGTTTTGTTGTTCTTAATCCTTGTTAAGCTCATCTTCATCATCATCACACTTTTCCTCATTGAACTTATCATCATCCTCAACCTCAATGTGTGAAATATCAGTATGTTCCTATTGTGGAGGTTGAGATGGCATTTCCACTGTAACTTTAGAGGTTGCTTCTTTATTGTGTACTGCATGTTCTTCCACTTGCTTTAATACAAATTCATTAAGTTGCCCATCCTCTAGTGTGGGGACTTCTTCATCTGCTATCTCCTTTTCTAGATTATTTGGGGCATTCTCCTCTTCTTCAAGTGGTTGATCAAGGGTACTATAAACATTGCCTTCTTGTACATGGTGAACTAGAGATGGAATGGGAGAATCATCTCTTGCAACTTCCTTTTCCATTTTCTTCATAAGATCATAAATAGGTGCCTCTTCAATGATCAACTCCTTCTCTTTATCCACATGTTCCACTGGAGTGGTCTTGGGTTTAGGAGAACTTATCCTCACATTTACCTATTTCTTTTCACTAGAGCTCTCAATATCTACCACCTTAGGTTGGGAGGTCTCCTCTTCAATGACTTTGGATCTCTTGGATTTGGTCAACCTTTGACCCTCACACACTATCCTTCTCTTCTTTGAAGGTTGGGCCTCCTTAATACCTTCCTCAATAATCTCCTTTGAGGGCTTCCTAACTTTGGCCACTGGCTGCCTCTTTTCTTTATTCTTAACCTGGCTTCTTGTTCTCCTTTTGATGAAAAATTGAGACTTATCTCCCTCCTCCGAAGGAAGTTATTCTATGGCACCCTTGGTTTTTTTTGTTTCTTACTCTAAGTGGGATTCAAGGTCTCCCATCAGGTCATATGTAAAATTCATTCCATCTACTTCCAACTCCAAAATATTTTGTTTCACCCACAACTTGGAGTATCTCAAAACAAGGGAATTAATGACATTTAGATCAACAATTTCATCTTTAGACCAATTAATAGGGGGAAGAGTCTTATCTTTGTATTGTCCATAATAATGATGCTACAAGAAATCCCCATTATCATCAACCTGGTCAATCCTATGCAATCTGATCATTTTCAAGGATAACCTTAAGCACCTTCTTTTAATCACTTCAAATTCATCCCCGCAATTAGTCCAATAATAATCTATGTGGATCTTATGCCTATATTCTCTATTTTCCTACTTCTAGGAAACACCATAGGGGTCAAAGTTGTCATTGTTTGTGTGTGAATACAAATTGTAATGCACCATTTCTTTCTCAACATATTGAGCACTCTGAAATGAGGGACAAGCCTCCAAGAATTCAATTCTCAAGGGGAACTTAGGTCCAAGTGTTTTTTTATGCATATCCTTTATCACTGCATCAAAGGTCACCATCTGCCTTACAACTTCTAGTAGAACAAGCTTGCTTTTTGGATATCTTGGTAGTCTCAAAGGCACTATCGATGATCCTTGTATCCTCATATAAGAAAACTTCTAAAATTGGATGAACCATTGGCCATATTTCCTTACTAACTCCATGGCCTCAGTTGAGATTATTACATGAAATGCCTCCTGTAATAGCCTTGTGATGTACATAAAGAATGTATCATTCACTCTCCTATAGTTTGATGTGTTGAATTGGAGTTGAGGGAAAACATCACATATTATGTCCTTTCCAAGCCCCCCCCCTACAAATCACACCCTTATACTTGTTCTCTCTGTCTAGTAGGTATATAAGGTAATATTTCATGGTAAATTTCTTAGTCTCCTGAACATTCCTCATTTGTGAGTCCAAATTTTCACTGATAATCCCTACCCAATGGTAATGGGTTCCCTTCACAATCTGTGAGATAACATGAAACGTCCATCCCCTGAATATGAAAGCATCCTCTAAAGTGATTACCCTACCCAAGAGAGTAATCATGTCATTGTATTCTAATTTGAAGTCACGCCTATGCAATTGTTTGGGTAACTTTAAGTAATGTGTCTTAGGCTTGTCAATCCAGTTATTGTTCATCATTAACAAAGCTTTATCAAGATCCTTGGCATAGAAGTCTTCTACATATTTAACACTAATCCTTACTAGCTTATGGTGTGAGCCAATGTTGAAAGTCTTTGCAATGGATTCCTCTATCATATTGGTCATGATTCAACCCTGAGGCCCAATAATAACCCTCTTATCTAAATCATAATGTTTATCACATTCCAGTACTAGCTCTAGATATTGTAGGGTAGGTGGGAATCTTGCAGCCTAAGCCAACCCTATATTAGTAATTATTTGCACCAGCTGAGAGGGTGTTTCCCCAAACATTCTCTGTTTAAAGTCATCATAGTCTATATTCCAAATGTTAGTATCACCAATCTTGCTCCATGTTGAGAGGATATTTGATTAAGGCTAGATGCCCTTCAAATCACACTTCATTCTCTCAGCCCTAGTGTGATGCTCTTTAGGACTAGCTTCAAATTTCTTTTCCTTTGATCCCTTTGCTAGACTGGAACAAACCTACATTTGTTAAAGCGAACAATAAGCACCATGGTACCAAGCATGATAAAGCATTAAATATACTCACATTATCAATATTTTCATAAATATCAATGAGCATCACATAATTAATCCTCAAAACATCAGGGAAACCAAAGAATCCCACTACAAAAATCATAAAATGAAGCATTATAATTGTTATCACCTGAAGTTGCACCCTTGTTGAACCTGATGTTCAATGCCTCAGTGTAACATGGGAAGACCTCTAAAGATGTGGGTTTCTTGAGAGAAGAGGTCAACCTCCGGAGAAGGCCGACTTCCTTTGGTGTCACCTAAACTACTGATTCTTTTAAGGGAAAGGGATAAGGAGTACATAAATTGAAACTAAACTAAGGTGATGCACCGAAATGACAGGAACAATGAGATACTCGAGCTACACTTGGATACTGGTGACAGCCATTAGACTACACAACAAGATCCTATAGGTCACACATTCAAACAGGTTTGACATGCACATGCCCTCAAGAAGGAAAGGCAGATTTTCACAAACTAGAAGCTCATGTGCAGGATTAAGTAAACACAGTTTGTAACCTACATGATACTACTTCTGCAAAGAAAGGAACGACATGAAACAAAAGCTATAAGGAAAGATAATATTTCACTAAGTACCTCAATGAATCACTTAAAAAGAATGCTCTATACTTGACAAGAATGAGAAGGGCAGAATGATGGACCATCAATGGTAACCAAGGTAGATTTTGTATATTATGTTCAAAATTGAGTTACAGAATCCTGCTAGTCTGAGGGAGGACTGTAAAAAGGGTCACGTACTTTAAAGGAGCATAAATCGAAACTATTTACAAAAAGGAAAAAAATGTCTTATATACACCAGTGTGTCGGCCCCTTAGGGCTTACAAAAAATATCGGGCTCAGAAAGATCTATCCTCAGATCTTTTGATTGAATTAAATGTTGTCTGCCATTATGTCCCTGATGTCCATGTTAGTGTCAAAGATTTCCCTTTGAGAAGCCCTTAGGTCTTTAGCAGCAACCACCGCATTCACTTCCTGGTATCGTGTCCGTCTTTGAATTCCCCCCAGTTGAGCTGCTTTGAATGCTCTTGAGCTCATGTTTCTTTTCCTTCTATTAATCACCTTCTCCTGGCACCTAGTTTTGCTGCCACGGCTTGCTTTGGCTTTCTATGATTGGTTGAGCCTACCCATGTAGGTGGTCAAAACTCCTTTTCTCAAAATCGCATCTCGGTGAGACACTGAAAGTATCTCACCGATGCGATTATATCATTCCTCAACCTATCGGTCGGATCCTTCTTTGGTCGGCGAGACCTCTTGTCAAGCTTCTTCTTGTCTCCTTTTCCTTTTCATTTCGCCATCTCCCCCGAGCTCCTCTTCAATTGGCAAGACTCTACCGAGTCGACAAGACGTTTTACCAAAGGAAAAACATTACCCTGAGGCCCTTCATCTTTGGTAGGAGTTGATTGATGTCACCCCGACACACGCCACTCCACCAAGCTCTTCATTTCTTTCGGAAAGACTCTACTAGTTGGGAAGACTTCATAGCGAGGTCCCCCAATCATATTGATATCTGTTTTGTCACTGAGACACCCTCCATTTGCCGAGACCTCCTATAGACTCCTTCCTTACACTGAGAGCTTTTTGTCTTTCGCCGTGACTCTCACCAGTCGAGAAGACATCTCTCCAAGCTCCTTTATCCTCGGCGAGACCTTTGGCCTTTGGCAAGACCTTGCGCCGAGCTTCAAATCTTTTGGTGAATGCTTTTCCTTTTGGTGAGTTCCTTTTCTTATAGGGGAGACAACCTTACTTTAGAAAGACCTCTTGCTGAAGTCCTTTTCTCAGCGAGGCCTTTTGGTTGTCGGCGAGACTCAATGTCTTCGCCGAGACATTACGGCGAAGGCATCCCCTCTTGGCGATCTCTTTGTTGTCGGTGAGACATTGGAATTGGGGAGACCTTTCTTCAACTTGAATGCTATCTATGTTGAAGGCTCCCTGTTGTCGGCGAGACATCACTAGTTTTCCAAGACCATATGCCAAAATAAATATCCTAAGGAAACCTTATTCTTGTTCTGGAAGACTTCACTGGTCACCGAGACTCATGCCAAACTCTTCATTCTGCCTGAGCTTCAAATCTTTTGTTTTGCTGAGACTTTCTGGGTCGCCGAGACCTTCCATAGACTTCCCTTACTTACCCTGAACGCAAGCAGTCGGTGTGACTTTCTCACATCGTTGAGACCTCTCGCCGAAGGAAAAACCTTATGCAGATAGTGAAACCCCTGCTAGTCGGCAAGACTCTATATGATCATCGAGACCTTCTGCTGAAAGAAAACTGTTTCCCAAAGATCAACTTTTTGGGCTACTGTCGGTGAGACATCCACATCGGAGAGACACACAAGACTTATGGCGACCCGAATGTCTTGGCGACTGGTATTTTAGACAAATGGAATGCATTACTAGTCAGCAAGACACCAGAGGGGTCTTGCCGACTTTCTTCTTTGATGGATTTTATGCCGAAACTAACTGAGGAATACTTTCAAATGAGCTCCTTGTGACCTAGCATCAGATGCATGATTTAATCCTACACAAAAATCCCCCATCTGGCCTTTTGAACATATGAAACACAACTTTTCCTTGCTTGATTGAGCCTGTAGGTGAAAATTGGGAAACATTTCTGGCAACCTTTGCTGGATGTTTTCCTGCTAAACATGAAGACCAATAGCCTAGGCCTATCCATTGGGCATGGAGTCATTGGGAAAATTCAGGAACAGACTTGGAACGACTTTGTACATTGTAACTTGAGACACAGATCACCTGGAAACTTATTAAAAACAAGAAAAACTGTAGAAGGGAAAATATTTAACTATGCTGAAAACAACACTTAGGGAATATAAACTGCATCTAAACCTACCCTACACTAACCAATAAGAAATTAGTCAAACAAACCCATTGACAAGTTGGGTAAAATAACTACCCTTTCTAAAAAAATTTACAATGTTTGCCATGCTGGAGAACAACTAAAGAGAAATCAAGCATGCATGACAATTCAACAGATGGCTACAAGATCTCTGGTAGAACATACTCAGGCTTACTAACCTTTTCATATGGAATGTAAACATTCATGTTCTGAGGTTGAAAGATAACTTGAGTGTGCTCCTCCTGAGCAGTACCCTCATGCTTGGGTGTAAGAAAGGTATCAATATCTTTGTTGGTCTTCATTTTGGCTAGATGCCTAATAGGGTAGCCTTTAGTAAGGGAAAAGCTTGCACTTTCCTTGTCAATCTTTTGCTCATGAACTACCATCTGAACACCTATTTCTTCAACAAAGAACAAAGAGATAGCTTCCTCCATCACATCTTTAATCAATTCATCAACCTCAAGCTCTTTTATAGACTAGAATGGAAGCTGCTCATAATTCTCATCCTCACTGGAAGAGTTACATTCTGGTTTAGGCTTGTTTTCCTCAATAAAGGGGGGCAACAATTCAAGCAATGATGTAGCCTCAAGCTCCTCTGCATAATGGAATGGAAGCCCATCCAACCAGTTATAACCTTGCAAATCAGGCTCATTAGGCTCCTCCTGATGCTTCAGTATTTGTTCAAGTTCATGAACCTGTTGTCCTACTTCATCATGACTATCAACTACTTCTGAATCTTCACAAGGATTAAAGTTAGCTTTCTCCTCCAAAAACTCAACAGTAGCTTTTCCAACCCCAACATGTTCAAAAACATCAAAGTTCCCACCTTGGCAGATAATATCAAGTTCAATCTCAGGTTGTTCTCCCTGAATTGAGGGCCTATTGTCTTGCTTATTATTTTCAATAAGCAACTCACCCATGCTTTCTTGCTGTTCAATCATTTGCTACTATTGTCTTCTATATTCCTCCATAGCTAGATGCAACAGATTTGGGATTCTATCCTCCCCCATAATGACTAAACCAACCTGATCATTGGGCCGCTCTTGAGGGATGATGGATTGAGTTTCCTCAATTTTTTGATCTTGCTGATCAGTTAGAACAGTCAAGGATTCTTTGGAACAAGTGTCCTCTTGCTGCTCAATCCTTTGTTGCTGCAATTGATAACACTTAATGGCTAAATGCAAAGGATTCACATTCTTAATCTTCTCATAGAGGATTAAATCATCTTGATCAATAAGTTTCTCCTCCTCTGCTTTCTTTTCGATAGAAGTTTCATTCTGTTCAAAGCCTGAAACATTGAATATCATGTAGTGAAGTCCTTCCTCAAAGAAATGATTTGAAAAGGAAGCAGTTGATTGGGGCATTTGAGAAAGTTGTTCTTCAGGAGAGTTAGATTGACTCTGTTGAAATTCTTGTACTAAATGGGATCCTCTTTGTGTCTCATTTTCCTGCTGATGAATATAAGCTTGATAAGCAAGCTCCTCCTATGGCCTATTATACTCATTTTCCCTTTCTATGTCTAACATCCACCTTTGAAATTGTAGCAACATCTCCCTGATGCTACCCAACTCAGTATTCGTATTGTTATATTTTTGGGACTAAATCAGGAGGCTACAAGGCTGGCTCAAAGTGGAATTAATATGTTGCGAGGGGAATTGAGCAGGGGTGGGAGGGTGGAAAGCATGATAGGATTGCTAATAATGCTGGTGGCAATGAGAAGAAGGACCGTTTGGAGACCCAGAACTTAAATTTTCATAAAATAGAGGAGAATAACCACTATATTGCTGATAACTAGACATTGCAAGGTAAAATATGAAGCATAAGCAATTCTAGATAGCAAACCTCCTTAACTATAGGTACCTGGGCTGTAGAAACTAGCTGATATTAAATTGGAGTTGCCATGGTGCTATTTGCGCTACCTTCAAAGGTTGATATTATTGAGAAAAACACTAGATCTCTTAATATTTTGAATTCCTCAATGATGCATTCGTACACAGAGTCGCCATGATATGCGGATTTTAACCTCTAAAAGGCCCTACTCTTACTGGTTGCATATCAAAAAACAATAATAGACATGTAATTTTCAAATTGTCTGTTCGACTATCCCACCAGGCGTGCCAAAAACTGTTATCACCTGAAGTTGCACCCTTGTCGAACCTGATGTTCAATGCCTCAGTGTAACATGGGAAGACCTCTAAAGATGTGGGTTTCTTGTGAGAAGAGGTCAACCTCCGGAGAAGGCCGGCTTCCTTTGGTGTCACCTAAACTACTGATTCTTTTAAGGGAAAGGGATAAGGAGTACACAAATTGAAACTAAACTAAGGTGATGCACCAAACTGACAAGAACAATGAGATACTCGAGCTACAATTGGATACTAGTGATAGCCATTAGACTGTACAACAAGATCCTATAGGTCACACATTCAAACAGGTTTGACATGTACATTCCCTCAAGAAGGAAAGGCAGATTTTCACAAACTAGAAGCTCATGTGTAGGATTAAGTAAACACAGTTTGTAACCTACATGATACTACTTCTGCAAAGAAAGGCACAACATGAAACAAAAGCTATAAGGAAAGAGAATATTTCACTAAGTAGCTCAATGAATCACTTAAAAAGAATGCACTATACTTGACAAGAATTAGAAGGGCAGAATAATGGACCATCAATGGTAACCAAGGTAGATTTTGTATATTATGTTCCAAATTGAGTTACAAAATCTTGCTAGTCTGAGGGAGGACTGCAAAAAGGGTCACAAACTTCAGAGGAGCATAAATCGAAACTATTTACAAAAAGGAAAAAAATGCCTTATATACACCAGTGTGTCAGCCCCTTAGGGCTTACAAAAAATATTGGGCTCAAAAAGATCTATCCTCAGATATTTTGATTGAATTAAATGTTGTCTGCCATTGTGTCCCTGTTGTCCATATTGGTGTGAAAGATTTTCCTTGGAGAAGCCCTCAAGTCTTTAGTAGCAACCAACGCATTCACTTCCTGGTATCGTGTCCATCTTTGAATTCCCCCCAGTCAAGTTACTTTTAATGCTCCTGAGCTCATGTTTCTTTTCCTTCTATTAATCACCTTCTCCTAGCACCTGGTTCTACTACCATGGCTTGCTTTGGATTTCTATGATTGGTTGAGCCTACCCCTGTACGCGGTCAAAACTCCTCTGATCAGAATCGCATCTCGGCGAGACACTGGAAGTATCTCACCGATGGGATTATATCATTCTGCAACCTATCGGTCGGATCCTTCTTTGGTCAGAGAGACCTCACGCCGAGCTTCTTCTTGTCTCCTTTTCCTTTTCATTTTTCCATCTCCCTCGAGCTCCTCTTCAGTTGGAAAGACTCTACCAAGTCGGCAAGACATTTTACCAAAGGAAAAAGGTTACCCCGAGGCCCTTTGTCTTCGACAGGAGTTGCTTGATGTCACCCCGATGCATCCCACTCCACCGAGTTCTTCATTTCTTTTGGAAAGACTCTACTAGTTGGGAAGACTTCATAGCGAGGTCCCCTAGTCATACTGATGTCTGTTTTGTCACTGAGACACCCTCCATTTGCCGAGACCTCTTGTAGACTCCTTCCTTAAGCCAAGAGCTTTTTGTCTTTCGTCGTGACTCTTACCGGTTGGGAAGACATCTCTCTGAGCTCATTTATCCTCAGCGAGACCTCCAGCCTTTGGCAAGACCTTGCGCTAAGCTTCAAATCTTTTGGCGAACGCTTTTCCTTTCGCCGAGTTCCTTTTCTTATCGAGGAGACAACCTTACTTCGGTAAGACCTCTTGCCAAAGTCCTTTTCTCAGCAAGGTCTTTTTGTTGTCGGTGAGACTCAATGTCTTCGCTGAGACATTACGGCAAAGGAATCCCCTCTTGGCGATCTCTTTGTTATCGGCGAGACATTGCAGTCGAGGAGACCTTTCTCTGACTTGAATGCTATGCCAAAGGCTCCCTGTTGTCAGCGAAACATCACCAGTTTGCCGAGACCATATGCCGAAATACATCTCCTATCAAAACCTTATTGTTGGTCTGAAAGACTTCACTGGTTGCCGAGACTCACGCCGAACTCTTCATTTTTCCAGAGCTTCAAATCTTTTGTTTTGCTGAGACTTTCTGGGTCACCGAGACCTTCCGTAGACTTCCCTTACCCCAAACACAAGCAATCGATGTGACTTTCTCACATCGCTGAGACCTCCTTCTTAAGGAAAAACCTTATGCTAATAGCGAAACCCCTGCTAGTCGGAAAGACTCTATATGATCGCCAAGACCTTCTGCCGAAAGCAAACCATTTCCCAAAGATCAACTTTGTGGGCTATTGTCAGTGAGATATCTGCATCGGAGAGACACACAAGACTTATGGCGACCCGAATGTCTTGGCAACTGGTATTTCAAACAAATGGAATGCATTACTAGTCGGCAAGACACTAGAGGGGTCTTGCCGACTTTCTTCTTTTATGGATTTTATGTCGAAACTAACTAAGGCATACTTTCAAATGAGCTCCTTGTGACCTAGCATCAGATGCATGATTTAATCCTACACAAAATTCCCCCATCTGGCTTTTTGAACATATGAAACACAACTTTGCCTTGCCTGATTGAGCCTGTAGGTGAAAATTGGGTACCAATAATATTTTGGGATTTTCACCTATTCAGGGATTTAAAGTAGGGAAGGATTTCAGGTAATCCACCCTTAGGAAGATTCTTTGAAGGTTCAAGCACTTGGGGAATCCACAGGGAAGCAGATTCTCTGAAGTAGTACAGTTTAGCTCAGTTTAAGTTAAAGTTCCCTAACAATCACCATGATACCATTCCATGATTACAACAATATCAGAAGTTTAAGCGCCTATTGATGCTTGGAAAGATTTTAGAGATTTTGGGTTCATGAGGATTTTTGGGTAGTCTGCCCCTAGGCAGATTCTCCAAAAGGAACAGGGCTCGGGGAATTCTTCAGGAGACAGAATCTTTGAAAGTTTGCATTTCCTATGAATTTATATTGTTAACTTCATTCCGTGGTTCATGGTAACTCATGCTAATTGATAACATCACGTTCAAACAACCCCTTTTACTATTGGCATGACCTCATAAATTTCACACCTAGACAGATTTGAAGGATCCATAAGCAGGTGGATTCTCTGAAAAGAATGACCTTTGAAGAATCCACAGTGTGAGGGATTTCTTGAGGATCGTGAAATCACTTAAGTGGCCCTCTAAAACCACCAAAACATGATTCAAACCCTCCCCTTGAGCCCAAATTAATGCATATGCTAACTTAATCTTAAGCCTCGAAGTTTTGGATGATGGGCAGATTCGGGTAAACTGTCAAGGAAGGGATTTTTCAAAGGAACTAACCTTCAAAGAATCCTCCTAGGGGTGGATTTTCTAAAGTCCTTCATTAGCTCCTCATTTCTTAATCCTTCAAAAATCCAAGTCAAGATTCATGCACCCAAGTCTAAACAATGACACAAGCATGAACCCTGGGTGATAGTTTAAGCGCAACTTGCAGCATCCATAGATTTCCTCTCCAAAGATCATCACAACGCATCCTCTCAGTCATCAAACCAACAAAAAGAGGACAAGGGACATGACATAATCAAGTTTCACACTTAATTCATCATATTAGCCAAGAAAAACTAATTTGAATGTAACACAAGCACTTTAAATCCCTAAATTGGAATGCCATCCCCATAGAACCCTCATGCCCTAGCAACAACAATCTTAAAACTTAAAACCATGATGCCCTAGCTCAAGCAAATTCAAAGGAAATCATAGAAAATGAAAGGGAAACCATAAGCAATATCAAGAATCTAACATAGGCGCCTAAATTCAAACAATCCAAGTGCAATCTAGCCAATGCAAGCTGAAAAGGAGAAACCCTAGTGTAAAGGAATAATGCCCTAATTTGAATGAACTCAAATGCACACCTAGAAATCACAAAAGGGCCTCGTGAACACTCTCAAATCTACCATTCATCATCAAATCCCAAACACACCAAGCACAAATAAATAAACCCAAGCAAACGACACCTCGAATATCAATAAAACCACAAGGAAATAGACCATGAGGGAACACACCCTTGAATGATCAAAACCCTAAAAAATCGACTTGAAATCACTGAGGGTTCAATGTTCATACCTTTGACTGAGGAGTAAGTCGAGGCCACCAAACAACACAAACCCAAAAACTCGATTAAATCCCAAATTCAACCACTCAAATCGCCAATATCAAATGTAGAGAGAGGATGAAGGCTGCCCCAGTCACAAGACAATGAAAAAATGAGGATAAAAGGTGAAAATATGAATTAAAGTACCCCCAAATACTGCATTAAATACATCCCCTATATGATGACTAACCAATCATAAATGCAAGAATACAATGCCTCAAAGCTTGGAAATGCGAAGGGTGGGCAGACTTCAGAGAATTCGACAGGGGCCAGATTTTCTGAAAGAACTGAACCTCAAAAAATCTGGAGCATCATGGATTTTCTGAAAGCTGCATAACCCAGAAAATCCACCTACAGGAAGAATCCCCAAGGTTTAATCCCTTCAGAAAATCCACCATGGGAAGAAATTTCTGAAACCCTTCCTAACTTAGTCTCATCCATCCTGGGATGAAATTTTGATGAAATCTTTGAAGCCCTAAGAATACTTTGAGACCAAAACATTGCAACCGGAGGCACCTCAAGTGCAGATAAAGTGTTAGCTCAATCAAGCAAAGAAAAAGCCAAAATTCAGAGGAACCTATCCCTTAGGGGGAAAAGGTCAAACCTAAAGAAAAACAAGAAACAAAATCAAGCAAAAGAGGGTCCCTACCTTCAGTGGGGCATGTGTGCAAAAGTGCATAATAGGATCTACTATCCCCAGGTAGTCTCTCAGGATCTCCTCGTAAATACTACCCTATAATCCTCTTGTGGTGCATCATGCACCTCTCCAAACTAGAGAGCCATCCTATTTGGGAGGTAGTGCTCAATCACAAGGTGCTCATATCCCTACATATACCTCATTTCACAGGCATGTAAAAGTTTCTCATCATCTTCAATCCATCAATGGGCATGAATCCAGGGCCTCCACTAGAAAATTATCATCTCATCGATCACCCACCTCCAGTGCAGGAGACATGTGATGCTTGTGTACTGAAGGGTCGTCATCACCCCATATCTATATATTACGAGCTCATCGCAATCTATGTCCACAAGTTTGATAACCATCCATAGTACTGGAATATGCTTATAAGCCTAGATATGTAGTAATGTGACCTCAACACCAATGTTGCATGCACCACAATATGTTACCTAGTGCATATCATGACACAAATATGCTAAAACAACCAAGCCTAGGTGTAGACCATCATCTCCTCCATCATCCGAGACCACACTATGCCCCCTCCAAAACTGCATCCTCTGGCCCACCTGTTAGGAACCAAGACCCCTAAGATCAATGTGCCTATGAACAATGTCAAATCTATGGAAATCCCCTCATAGAAATGCAGGTCTATCTGGCCATTTTCAATGTCATATTGATTTACCCTGAGCACCGAAAAGATCACATCACCTCCAACCTCTATGTCATAAATAATACTCTCACCATAGATAGGGATCTGAAGGATTGACCATATGTCATTGAGAGTAACAGTGGCCTCTCCAATTGGTAAATGAAATGATGAAGTCTCGCTCTACCACCGCTCGACTAGGGCTGTCATCATAGTGAGGTGTGTGCGAATGACCGAAATCCATGAGACAAACCCAAACCCAATCACACCCTAGAAATACAGAGCATCATCGGTCAAGTATATCATTGGACATAGAATTTGACATTGATGCTCCTTCGAATGGAGTGGGAAAAGAACCTCCTGCACTCAAAACACACACCACCTAACTTTTTTATGAAAAATGATGAAAAACCCTAAATCAAAATCCTCACGAAGCAAAGGCGAGTCAATTTTTAACTAGGTGGCACTCTTCTTTTAAGAAAAAGTGATTCCAAAATCAATAGCAATGCCATTTTGCAAACGCGGGTCGACATTTGCAAGTGGTTCTATACCTAAACAGACCCGCGCGACACTATCTTCCGAAGGTGAGTCGGTATTTTAAGGCAACACTAAACCCATTCTAGACTGCGTGACACTTTACTTCAAAGGTGAGTTGTTATTTGATGTGTGACTCTGGACCCAAATCGAGCCCCACAATGCTATCCTGCATAGGCAGTGCTCTAGCGTCAATAGTGATGCCGACTAGAGCATAAGCGACGCAATACAACACCGCTTTTTACTAAAACAATTAAACCCTAAAAATGCATAAAAAACATGAAAAACAAGATTTTTTTTATTGCATACTGATGGTCTTATGTCTGGAGGCCATCGGTACTTGTGCACTCACTCCATGTGATGTCTGTTAAGCACACAATCACCCATTCTATCAATAGCTCATAGCACAATCGCAAGAATTCTCTAAAGCAAAGTGCACAAATGAATTGAAAATGACCTAAACCCACCTATTTAAGCTTGAAAATTAGGGTTTTTGAGGGAGAAGTTAGGGTTCTAAGCCTTTTTAATCCATTTTTCACACTGTGAAGCCTATTTTCACATCCTCTCGCCTATTTTCTATAGTTGATCCTTTGCTAAAATTTTATCGCGAGCTCGATCCAAAACTTGAAATTTTCACCCGATCTCTCGAGGGGGCAATAGAGCATTAAAAAAAAAAACATTTTTTTTGAATTTTCATCTTGATAATGTCATTCTTTTAATCAATGCAATAGGCACCTCTCTTCAAAGAGGGGAAAAATGTAGACACTTAAATAAGTCATGATCAATATTACGCATCTGAATCTGATTACTAACATTGTTCTTCCTAAATCACTTTTGACCATTTAATTAAATAATCTTTATTTTTCAGTTAAATTCATCAATTTCTAATATTAATCAAATAATTAATTTTATCAAATTAATTCATCCTCTCCTCACTAATTTTATCCCATTTAATTAAAACCGAAAAGCCTAATCTCCATTATCCATTTCTCTAGCTTTTAACCCACCAAGGTTAAATAAACCTATGATCAACTAACCAAGTTGCACATGAAATTCATTTCTTTTAATTAACTAATTTACCTATTTTCACTCACAAAGGCATATTCTTTGGAAGATTCCCCTCAACTACCCATTCATTAAATTTCCCTCCAAAGGCTTTTAAAGCCCCTTACAATGGTCTTAAATGTCTCTTACAAGGGCATTCAATTCCACTTACATGTCATATTGTCCCTCTTACAACCTCGACCATATGCCTTCAATTCTCTTACATACCCTTACCATCTCACCCACATGCCTTAACTCTTCACATGCTTTAAAATGTGCTCCACACATATCCCCATGACCTTCATTAGCCTTGTGACAAGTGTCCCAATGCTATTGGTCCCCATTTTAGTCCCACATCCGCCAATTCCATCCATTCTTCAACCCTTCTCTCCTATAAGTAGAGGCCTTCTCTATTGAATATGGATCCACAACTTCATGCATTGTTACTCTACTCATTTCATTCATCAATTATATGCTTTTTCATGTCATTTTAGCTTGATTATATTATCTCTTTGCATCAATTTCACCATATCCACATAAAAGGATCTTGGAGATTATCACAAGGGATTGGGAAAGGGCCACTTTCCACATCAAAGTGACACCAATCCCCCTTTGGGATGGAGGTTTGATCTACTTAGTTTGTTTGCATGCTTTCATTTGCTTTTTATTTGTGCTTTTGTTCCATGTTTTCATCCCTTTTTTTTATCAATAATTTCATAGGCAATTGTTATTTGTACTTACTAATGGGACTAACATTGTTTGTTTTGTCTTTGTGGAGCTAGGTGTAGATTATCATTCATAGAAACAAATCAACGAATATCTTGAATCTTCCCTTGTAAGCTACGAAGTTGAGAAATATTCTTAGGAGGTGGAATGTTAATTATATAGCATCAATTTTCTTTGTTTCCACCTCAATACTGGGATGTGAAATCATAAATTATAATAATTTACCACTATCCACACCAAAGAAACATTTTCAAGGATTCAAATGCATGTTATATTTACAAATTCACTCAAATATTTGATAGAGAATTTTGACATGATCTTGGTGTGAAATGGACTTAGCGAAGATATTCATTGACATAGTACTCTAAGATGTTATGAATGAAGTCATGAAATATTAATGTGATATACATTTTATATGTAGCTCCAACATTTTTTATTCCAAATGTTATAACCACCCAACAAAATGTTCTTCAAGGTGCAATAAAAGTTCTTTTTAATTGATCTTGAGGGTTAATGAAAAATTGATTATATCCTAGAAAACCATCCATAAAGGAGAGTAAAGCATACCCAATGGTAGAATCAATAATCATATCTATGTTAGGAAGAGGGAAAACATCTTTCAAAGAGTCCTTGTTAAGGTCACATAAATCAATACGCATTTTAATATGATTATCAGGCTTAACAACAACAATAGTGTTTGATATCCAAGGTGAAAATTTGATAGGGAGGATAAATCCAACCTATAAAAGTTTCTCAATTCAGCCTTAACCAACAAATCCACCTTGGGGTTCATTTTATGAATCTTTTGTCTTACTAGCTTAGCATCATCATGTAACATCATGTTATTCACAACTACTTTAGGATCTACATTAGGAATATTTGTAATGTCCCAAAATTAAAATAAACCTAAAATATAATTAATCTTATAATATCCCAAAATAAATTATCTCGAATCTGAAAACCTTATTTTTTATCAAACTTAATCTTGGACAAATTGGGTACTCTAAAATAAACACCAACATGCACCAAATGGAAACTGGGTAATGTGTAACTGAAGCCAATTGATTTATTATATATCTACACTTGGAATTACATCATTTTTTCTACTAAATAAATTAGATAACATAAATTTACAGCAACATCAAATCTGGAAAAAAAATGGAAATCTTGTTTCTACCAAATTGAAAATAGATGCAAATCGAGTAGGATAATAACTTCACCAAAATGTTTTGAACTAACACAAATGATGTACAACTGTTGTAGAATGGTAATAAAATGAAAATTATATCAATTTTATATCATAAATAAATGAAAATAGAAAACTAAAGCTGCAGAAAAATACCCAAAGAGATCTTTAACTAGAAGCCCAAAACTCATCCAAATCTAGTGCAATCTCCACACAAACTCACCCCAATCTTCATACAAAGTTTCCAACATAAAATTACATATATAAATACTGTAATAACATAAAAATATTCTTCTCACAACAAAAATACAATTTTAAACCCATAAATCCACACTATGCACTACAAACTACACCAAACTGCCGCAAATAAACTAAGACAATTTACCAAACTGAAGAGCATTCAACATAATGGTAATCTTTGGATGAAACCACACCTGGAGACCCTTAGAACCACTATCTTAGAACCTCAATACCCTTGGTCTACTATCCTTAGAGATTCATCCTGCATTGGTTTACCAACCTCTGAAGAATCATCACAACCTATGAAAAAAAACAATGCATACAATGATCCAAAATGAAGCCAAAATTCATGTTTTATTGAAATACCTTCAATTTCTAAGTTAGGAACCCAAAATTAATCACCAAGAAGATATTCCATTTTTCATTTAGTTCATGTAACCTCTAGTTCCAAGATTCAATATATTTCTACCACTCCAATGTAAACTGCCACTTGTCTCGACATGTCAGAAGCCACTAAATGTGAGAAACAAGCAAGAAGAAGATTGCACACCCAAATAGAGATAAATATTAATTTAAAATATGTTTGGTTATAAAATAATATTATATTTATTACCAATTCACCAACTTTAATTTTATTTTCAAATCTATCGAGTGCTCCTGATTTGCTATTTTGAGCCTCTTGACTTACTATTTCTAGTAAATTGTTATTTTTTAAAAAAAATGAAAAAGGGATAGACAAGTCCTTCCTTCCAAAAATTTATTTTCCTTGAGAAATTACAATAATTATTCTCCAAAATCATGATACCCAAAAAAAACAAAATGTTGCATATTGCAAAACAAATTTGATCCTGTACCTATGAATTGTTGTACTTTCCTCTCAAACATCTTGATAATTTATTGAAGGATGTACATGTGCTCTATAAATTTTTGGATATGAATTTAAATTTTAAACCTATTACTCCATATTACTTTATTTTTTATATTTCACCTTCTAATTTTTGCAATCAATAACCTCCTCCTTTCAACTCCTTCATAGAGTTGTGTTTGTGCACTGTCACCAAGAAAACCATACAAAAATATCTTGCAACGATTATCAAAGACATAAATTTATTTTATGCAACTTAGAGGATGGTTACAAAAAAAATACATCTTTATAATAGTGTATGCAAAACTTGGAAATAATTGCCTCTACCTTGGAATCATGGAGACACTTCTTGTAGGATATATCACTAACTGCTACCAATCTTACCTCTGTTTGAAAGATGTTTGATACAACATTAGGATCCAATTTGAAACAATAATGGAACATATGAAGAACATAAAATTTCATCACAAAATAGAATTCCAAACTCCACAAAAATTTTGATATTGATATTGCAACGCAAAGGCCCTTCTTACAAAAGACTATACACTTTCTGAATCCTTCCACAAGCACAATATAATCTTCATATAAATTTTTCAACATGAAAGTAGAAAATAATTTTATGACATGTTCAACCATGTTAGAGAACTTACTTACATTCTTGATAGCTTCCACCTTAAGACTCTTCCAAAACGATCTCTCATTGCAATACAAATAGTGTCTTGGATTTCTAGGTAGAAGTGCATTGTCATTTGGCAACTTGAATTTCAGAATTTTGGAAAAATTTATAATTTTATGGGTCTAATTCTTGCTATTATTGGTATTGTTTTATTATCCTTTACAATCAATATCACATCCAATACATCTTTTTGAAAAATATATTTCATTCTCCTTGACATTGTAGAGATATATAACAAGAAAATACATAATCAAAGACCCAAAACTTACCTCAACCTGTGAGTAGACATTTTCAGCCTCTTGGATTGGACTATAAGATCCAAAATATAGAAGAAGAGTAATAATACAGAAGAAAAAATCATTCCATGATACTCTAAATTGAAAAGAGATAAACAACAACATTTTTTATTGGAAGATAATAAACCCCTGAAAATCCTTTGGAAAAAACTTGACATTCTTCACATTTCCATTTAAAATGTTATTAGAAAAAACATCATTAAAATAATAAACCATTATGCAAATACCATGTCCTCTATGGAAGGAATAAAATACCAAGAAGCATTCATTCTAAAAAGGTCATCCTCCATCCTTTGTAATACCACTTTTAAAACTTTGAAGTTCATTTTATCAAACTTCTTGAAATCCACTCTTTGCATTAAAAACCAAATATTGCTCTTTCCTCAAACTTCATACTCAAAAGAAAAATCACATGAAATATATGGAGTGTTTAACACATGATATGAGATTATTACCTTTCCATTACCCTTCCATACTTCTTGTATTGTCATCTCTTGATTCACTTTTAATTGGTAAGTCAAGCTATGAAGCATAAACTTGAACTTTATGTGTTCTTTTCAAATCACTATCAACAATTAGCTTGATACCAACTCAATATATGAAGCAACATTGATGTGTTGATTATTAATAGAATGCTGAAATTTCCACTCCTTATATGATCCTAGTAGCACATATCTAAAAAATCTCCTTTGCTGATTTACAAACATCTAAAAATTAAAATGAATATTGCATTGCTTACCACACCCAAAAATTTGTGCATGTTCTCCAATGTAACATGCTCAACTATATTTCTACCATTAAACCAAAAATTGGCATTATGAATATTAATATTTATGACACAAATTCCATAGCCGATTCCATTTAGAACTTTTATGTTCATAAATCACCTATAAATCTGAAATAAAAGAATATTCATTTCCAATGTCAATAGTTACATACAAGTTTGACTTGGCATTCAATGCCTCAAAGTTAATTCTCAATTACATAGTTTTCTTTCTATTACATTAATTTTTTTCTTTTTCATCAATGATACATTTACATAATAAATTTCTTATATGATTCCTTTATGATAGCTCACCTCCTTTGGTGGAGGAGAACATGATTGAGGTGATTTTCCACCCAACCACAAAGCATTGCTTCCCTGGATTTCTTCAGTCAGTCGAAGAATACCCAACCCTACACAAAATACTTAGCAAGAGATACAATTTTCAAGGTGGAATATGTGCATGGCTAACTACATGCATTTCTATCTATTGTTAGAATATGCAAGTTCCATGTTAGGTAAAAAAAATACATCAAAGAGAGGATAAATATAACATTTTGTTCCATATATACATATATAAAAATGATTGCAAAGCTTGGCCAAACTCATGTTACATAAAATGCAACTCTAGCTAGATTTGGAAAAGAAAATCTACACTCTCTAACACCCATTCCTAGAAGAAAAGCTTATCATATCAAAGGGTCATCCCTCCCTTTTAGACCATCTATTAGCAACATGTTCTAGTGTGCTACAGTCTACCATTGAATTCATATATCATTCCATTCCATATAATTTATCACAAATAAGTCATTTAATCAAGTTAAAACATTCATTCATTCATCATAATCTATCATTTACATATTACAAATCCATACTATTTCATCACTATAATTCCTTTCTTTGCAGTGAATTTTAAAAATATTACTCAAAGAGTGATCAAGATGAATCAAAAGGTATACCGCATGTATGTGCATGTGCATAAATGAAGCATTTATGCATGTGCACATATATGCCTAAGTGAACATAGTTGGAAAATGTGTATAAATTTTAAATAGAGAAAGAAATAAATCATCCTTACATATAGGAATACATATTCAACAAAGTTTAAACATCAACTACTTCAAAAGTTCCATTAGTAATTCAATGACATTTAACCATAGACATTTAGCCAACATGGTTGACTTATAATATTCCTAGTAATCAATACTAGAGAAATATTAGTTCATTCTGAAAAGAAGAATATGTTCAATCAATTTCAATTATATTTCTAGGTTGTCTATTTTAGGTTAATCATGCATGTTTGTCATTTGATTTGATATTTCCATTGTAACAATTCTTAAAATAACAATAGTAATTGACTTGAAATAAATGTTTTGTTCTATCAAACAAGCTTCCACTTCAAAGAAAAGGCAGTCGATAGGCATGTTATCATTTTCAGGATATCATGCCATCAATTTAACTACAGGATCATCATTATATTTGATAGCATTTAATCCCTGGTGGGGTCTTTGATAGTATGGAAGCACTCATCACATTTCCTATATAAATTTAGTAAAGAGAATCATTCTTCGACCCTGGATATAGCACTGGAGTAAATCGACAGTGATAAAACAAGAAAGTATGTGTATATACATATATATAAGTAATATATATACATATGTAATATATATATATTACATATATACATATGTAATATATATATATATTACATATATACGTATGTAATATATATTACATATATATATATGTAATATATATATATATGTATGTAATACATATATATACGCATGCACTATCGTTTTCATGATAAGCCAAAGGTATTCTATATCCCGTGGCCATAGGAGGTAGAATAATATTTCACAGAACTTTATTAACATTTAAACATACATGAATGGTGGCTCATTCATTTAAGAAGTTTCATCCAATGATAGAAGCGTTTGACCAAGGTTTTCATAGAACGATACTTCATTCTTCACAGTATATCCTTCACAGAGCATGGTGAATGCTTACAAAAAATGAAAGTAATGACCTTAGCTCGGCCATACATGGTCATTGCATGGTTTACCACCAAAATGGTGGGGTGACATAAGTGAAAAATTCATGTCGTTATCCATTTGCAACCATTAGTAATATGAGTTGCTCAACCATAAGAATAATGCACCCACAAGAAAATGTTAACACAATACAAGCTGATCACCAAACGTTGTCGTGCAAGATAATACATTAATTCACAAAGGTTATAAAAGACATTACACAAACATAGGTCGACCGAATGGCCTCAACCCTCTGAAAGATGATCATATAGGTATAACCTGTCAAAGGGGTCTAGCCGATACCCACACATGCAAGATATATCATAACATAAGCTTGTTGTGAAGGCTTCAACCCCAGCTGAGCTATCATGGTTCGATACAATCAACCAACATAGGTAAACATATGAAATCTAGCTTGCACAAATACACAACATAGATGCAAAATGAAGAAAAGTTCATTCGATATCAAGCAACATCAATAAGGGTTTTTGCATTACCTCGTTTCTTTGCAAAACTAGTGATGAAATTTAGCAATGCTTCAATTCCTCTACTTTTTCCTCCTTAGTTGTTCCTCCTTTATTTTTCCTTCTTTTTATCTCTCCTTTTGTTCACTGCTTAATTTTGCCCTCTTTTGTTCAAATCTCTTCTTGCCAATTTTAGGAGATAGTGGTCTTGAATTCCTCTGTCTCCATAACCTTACCTGGCCACCCACTCCTCCTCTTTCTAAAGGTTGATTGAAGCTTTTTTCATGGAAGGGGTTGGCCTCTATCCCATTAATGATTGGAGTTACATATTTTATTCCATGATTCCATTATTTTCTATGAAAATAAAATTTAAACCTAAGGAAAAACATTCATATATATTCATTTATATATTCATATACTTATATGTATGTATGTATGTATGTATATATATATATATACATTTGTATGTACATTTCATCTCCATAAGACTATATATTTATAAACATATATTCAAAAGTTATATTTCTCTTCAACTTACATATCTATCTTATCCATTTCTTTTCCTTATTCTAAATACAATTCAAATTCGTCTAAAAGAACAAACAATGCAATCATTTTTTCATGTACAACAATTGTATTTGATGAAATGAGTTTCTTTTCCAATTTTATTGAATATCAATTTGGATTAGACAAGGTAAGGCAAGAATGCACTGATTCATTCTTTTCATTAATTAAAATTCTCACACCGAATATAAATGAAATTCATCATCTTTTCAAACATATGTAGATGTCATGACCTACTATGGTGTGTGAGATTCTAGATTCCATTCTTGCTTATCATGGTCATCCAACTAAGTGTGCCTACCTCAATCAATTTCTCATCCTTCAACCTGTTCCTGCACACACATTCTTACACTTTTCCACTTATCAATAACTGTTAATTGATAATCTCATGAAATAATTTCTTTAATCATAAAATTACATAATATTCATTTCCAATTTCCTCATAGCATTTTATCAAATCCATAAAAAAAAATGATAAATTCTATTTTCCAAATATTTTAATTTTCTCAATATTTAAAATGCAAGCATTGAAATCAAGATATGACATCCTTCCCCACTAGAAAGATAGATCATCCCAATGTTTTGACCAAACAAAGATACATCATAGCATACCAATCCAAAATATTATGAAACAATATAAATATTATCATCAATAGTCTATCTATGAAATAAAATGAGGGAAGGAGTGTTCTATCTCCTTTGCATCCTCCCATGTAGCATTGTCCTCATGATACTAGTCCCATTGGACCTTATACTAAATAATGTCCCTATTTTTCAACTTGACATTGCATCTATCCAAAATTCTATTGGGATCGACTAGCACCACTCCTGGATCCTCCACATATAAAGAACACCAATCAAGTATATGAGATGCATCTGGGTGGTATGGTTTTAGCAAGGAAACATGAAACACATTATGGACTCGAGCTAGAGCAGGGGGTAGAGAAAGTTTGTATGCAATCGGGTTGATTACATCCAACAAATCAAACGTGCCCACATATCTCAGAGAAAACTTGGATGACTTCCCAAAGGTAATGGAGCTCTTATGCAGCTTGAATCTTAAAAATACCTTGTCCTCACTACAAACTGTCTAAAGGTTCTATTCATTTTGGAATAGCTCTTTTGTCTATCTATTGCCTCCTTCAGTTTGCTCTTGATAAACCTCATTTGCTCTTCCATCTCTTTTAGCATTTTAGGACCCACTATGATCTAGTCTTCTAGCTTGTCCCAACTGATGGGAGTATGACACTTTCACCCATACAGAGCCTCAAAAGGTGCCATACCTAAGGAAGCATGATGGGATTTGTTATAAGAAAATTCTATCAGCAGTAGATACTCTTCACATTTATACTATTGATCCATACAGTGCATCCAAATGAAATATTATACTACCTAATTCACTCTCTCGGTTTGACCATTGGTGTGAGGATGGTAGGCTGAACTAAAGTTTAAATTAGTCCCCAATGTTGCATTCAAGGTTTTCCAAAACCTTGATGTCATGCATGTATCTTTATTAGATATAATTATCTCTGGCACTCCATGTAAACGAAAGATCTCTTCAACAAATTTCTTGGCCAAGGTCAACGATCCATCCTTGAGGTTCCTTGGAATAAAATGTGCCACCTTAGTCAACTTATTGACTACTACCAGAATGACATCATGCATGTTCATTCTTAGAGGTAAACCCTATACAAATTCCATGTTGATCACTTTCCATTTATACTCAAGTATATCATGGGGATAAAGGAGCCTTGTTGGACACACGTGGTTAGCCTTGACTTGTTGATACTCAAAGAATTTGGCTATGTATTCCACTACGACCTTCCTGAGTTTCAGCCAAAAGTATAAGGTTTTCAATTTCATGATCATCTTTGTAACTTCAGGGTGTCCAAAATAAGGTGCATTGTGGACTTCTTCTAGGACTAGCTTTTTAATCTCTCCAACGTCTTAAATATGCATCTACCTCTAGAATCTTAAGATACCATTTGATTCAAACTCATACCCATCAAATCGATGGTCTAACATATTCTCTTCTAGAGCCTTTTTCACCATCTTGTGTTGCTCATCTCCTTATAAGTGTTGAATCACCTGCTGCTTCAAGTTGGATCTCATAGAGGTCATGGATGCCAGGTCTCTTCTTCTACTAAAATCATTTGCCACCTAGTTTTTCTTTCCTTTTATATACTCAATTCCAAAGTCATACTCACTAGGGAATTCTGGCCATCTCCTCTGCCTAGCATTGAGGTTTGGTTGAGTGAGAATATACCTTAATCCCAAATGATCTGTTTTGAGCTCAAATAGCTTTCCCACAAGATAATGTCTTCACATCTATAGGGCGTGCACTATAGTTGCTAATTCCAGGTCGTGTGTCACATAGTTTACTTTGTGTTGTTTCAACTTCCTAGACTCATATGCCACCACTTTCCCTTCTGGAATTAACATTGCCCCTACTTTGTCTCCTAAAGCATTTGTGATCACTAAAAATTGACCATTGGGATCTAGAATAATTAATACCGAAGCTACAGTGAGCTTCTCCATAAGGAGTTGGAAAGCTTGATTACACTTCTCAGTCCACTCAAACCTCTTTCCTTTCTTTTGAAGAGACGTTATTGGGGCTACCATTTTAGAAAACCCTTGCACAAACTTTCTATAGTAGCTGGAAAGGCCCATAAAACTTTGCACCTCTGACACATTCTTAGGTGCTGAGCATTCTACAATTACTTTTATCTTCTTAGGGTCCACAAATACTCCCTTAGCTAAGATAATGTGGCCTAGGTAATGCACCCTATCTTGATAAAACGAGCACTTGGATATATTTCCAAAAAGCTTATTTTCCCTCATACATTGTAAGACTATCCTCAAGTTCCAATCATGTTCCTCAATAGACTTGGAATAAACCAAAATCTTCATCAATAAAGATTAGAAAAAAATCATCCAGACAGTCACGGAACAAGTTGTTCATAAGATTCATGAAGGTTGCAAGTGTGTTGGTCAACCCAAAGGGTACAATGGTGAACTCAAAATTCCCATACCGAGTTTGAAAATCCATCTTTGGAATATCTTCTTTCTTTATTCACAATTGATGGTAACCATACTAGAGATATATTTTTGAGAATACTATTGCTCCCTTCATATGGTCAAATAGTTCATCAATCCTTGGAAGAGAGTAGCAATTTTTATGGTCACCTTGTTCAACATTCAATAATATATACATAGATGCAAGGTTCCATCCATATTTTTCACAAAGATAACTAGTGCTCCCCAAGGTGACACAATAGGTCTAATAAACCCCTTACATAACAAATCCTATAACCGAGATTTCAATTTGTAGAGCTCTGTGGTGGTCATCTTGTATGAGGCCTTAGACTATGGCTTGACTCCTGGCACTAGGTCGATGGAGAAATTGAATTCTCACTTCAGAGGAATCTCGGTGAGATCTTTAGGAAACAAATATTGTAATTCCCTAAGAATTGGAAGTCATCAAGGTATTGTTTCTCATTGTCAGGTTCACTTACATGAACAACATATATGACACAACCCTTCCTCTGAGCTCTTATAAGCTACATAGCTGATATCTTTTTAAGCTCCATGGGTCGTTGTACCCCATGTATCTCAACCGAGTTCCCATAGTCATCCAAACAACTCACCACCTTATCCTCACATTTTACAATAGCCTTGTGCTCAGTCAACCAGTTGATTCCTAAGATTACATCATAAGATCCTAATGGTTCAACATAAAGGTTAACTTGGGTCATGAAGTTGAGAAGTTCCAACTCACTACAAAAGAAACATGAATCTACTACCCACTTTGCTCGATTCCCATACTGAATAGACCATGAATTCTTTATATAACCAGGTTGAATGGGTAGCTTAGAAATCATTCTAGGGTCTATGAAACACTCAGTAGCTCAAGTATCTATCAAAATATAAATGGTTCAGCCATAGATCTTACCTGTTAATCGTATCAAAGAAGCCTGGTACTCTACTTTCCTATATCCACCATTGCATGGATCTTGTGTTGCGGGGTCTAATGTTGTTTTCCTTCCTTTTGTGACCTCAACTTCTGAGGGTAGTTAGATGCATAATTATCTCCCCAAAAGTGTAACATTCATCATGCGGTTCTTTTCAAATTCCAGACTTATCTTCTTTTGAGTTCCCTTGGCTATTGTTATAGTTTCCATTACCCTTATTAGCCCTTTTATTCCTTCTTTCTTGGTTTCCTTCTTCCTTTTCTAGAGGGTCACCTTCCCTTTTCAAGCTTCTAATCTGATGGAACTTGTGTCCTTTCTATCCATCACCCTTCTGAAATCCTTTATTTTTGAACCAAGGCTTGGAGTCTGATCCTTTGCAAAGGTTGGACAACTATTGTAGCTTTTGTTCTTGCTTAATAGCCTTCTCAAAATATTCTACCATAGTATGAGGATTGTGAAGATCCACTTCAGCTCCATTGTGGGGTCTTAGTCCCAATATAAACTTTTGAATCTGGAAATGCTCATCGGATTGATATTGTGTAACATACTTAAGTAAGTTAGTAAACTTCTCATAGTATTGTACTATCATCAAGCCTCCATGGGTTAGATTCTAAAATTCAGTCATTTTCTTGTTGAAGAAAAGTTTTGGTATCCACCTCTTTCTAAAATATTTAAGAAAAAACTCCCAAGTAATCCCTTCTTGTGGAAGTCTCCCTTTGGCCTTCTTGTTGTCCCACCAAGTAGTTGTCTCTCTAGACAATTGATATGTTTCCCAAGTAGCCTTGGTTTGATCTGGCAAGTTTCCAAGCCCAAAATATTTTTCCATCTCTATGATCCAAGCCTTAGCCCCATCTCTGATGGCCTTTCCATCAAACTTCAGTGGTGCTACCTTCTTAAGATATTTTTCCAGTTCTTCCTCAATCCATCCTTGATTGTGATTCCCTTCTCCTTGTTCAGGTACCTCATTCTTGAGATTCTAATCTCCCCACACCCAAGGGACCTCTTTTCCCAAATGGTCCATTTGGGATACTTTCCAATTCAAGAGTTCCAAGATTTGTTCTAGCCTCTTTCTTGTCCCATTTTCATGTTTACTACCACCCGCATCTTGTTTGGTGGTCACCATGGTGACTCACACTCGACCTGTGTCACAATCGCATTTAGCATTCAAGAACAAGGTTTTATTTTTATGCTATTGCATTTATGAAATACAAAGCACACAACATGCAAGCCAAAATATATATATACACATTCATTTATCAAGACAAGCCTTCAAGCTTCATTCCTTTGAACAAAAAAACACTTCCTTTATTTATATTAAGTTTGGATTTACATTGATCCTTATTTACAAAATTTTCTTTCTACTCTAAGTAGTTCCCTCATTATTGTAAAGAGGACATTCCTTAAGATCTTCATCTAAATCTACATCTTCCCTCTTGAGTGAGGAAAGACATGCATGCAGGCACTCCTCCTCTTTAGTCAATAGAGGTTCATTTTGTCCATATCCTATTGGAAAATCTCTAAATGTGGAGGGTTTCTTGGTCTTAGGATTTCATTTGGTCTCCTCTATCTTTTTTCCTCTCTCCAACTTGAGACATGTGAGGGCATGTGCTATAGTTTCATCTTCAGGAATCTTGGGTTGGTCTTTGGTTTTGGGATTCTCCTCAATTAAAATTTTCTTTTTCGTAGCCCTATTGGTTTTTCCCTTCTTTCTTCCTGACTTGGACCTTCCCATTTCCCTACAACCAATTCATATTTGGTTATTCTCTAGGTATCTCAAGTCTAGTTAAGGGTCTACTAGTCCCTAGTTCCACCATCATGGGCTTATAGGCCTAGAGCTGAATCTTGAACCTTCAGCTCTGAGGAAAATAAAAACTTACACCAACACCCCCCCTTAAGCATAGCTTAGGAGGATGGAAAATATTATGGATCCCAAAAAATGAGGCCATGTTAAGTACCCATGTACAAATTTATAGAAATCTCTCACAAATAGAGAAAAGGAGAAAACCCAGTGGGAAAAAAATCCTCCCCAAAAGAGAGATGAAATACAAAAAATATTTCAATGATACATGAGAAGGGAAAAACCCCATGTGAGGAAAAATACCCCCCATAAGAGAAAGAAGAAGAGAGACAAGGAAAATCTCCTCAATGGTGAGTCTCCTACAATGCTAGAAGCTTGACATTGAATATTGAAGATGATTCAATCTCGCTAAACAACATTCCTCCCCTTAGGAAGAAACAAAACTATGAATGTATGCAAGAGTTCTTCCCATTCCTGAAAGCAAGATGTGGGAAGATATATGATGTGTAATGTCTCTAAAACATGATCAAGTTTCTCCAGTTGATGCTGAAAGTTGACACACTCCAAATAGGTATTCTAGGCCACACTGTTGAAGAGGAAAATCCAGAATCTAGTAGAGATGAATGTAGAACATAAGTTGTAGACAAAGATATCTCATCTAAAGACAAATAAGCCTCCTCCAAATGTTGTCCAAAAGTATCCAAACTCATGTCAAACTACAAGTGATGATCATGTAGAGAATGAACAAGAGGGTTAGAGTGTTCCCTCACAAAAATTGAAGAAGGATAATCTTCATCAAAGAGAAGATGAATTTCATCAATGATGTCTCCCAAATTTTTAATATGAGACTCCACAAAGAAGTCTGAAATACCAGTCAAGAATCCATCACAAGTAATCATATCTAAAATACAATGAATATCTTGCTACACTAAATCAAAAGAAGCAATGTCTATAGAAACACAATCATCAGCAACTATAATAGTATATGGAGAAGATAGAATGCATGGCTCAAGAATAGGATTTGATGTGAGAACTTCCAAGTTCAAGAAACCAAATGTCTCCTTTGAATCATGGTTCACACTAGAAGTGTGATCAAAAGTTGAAGGAACAATGTCACTATCAGAAGAAAAATCTGCAAAGGTATACAACCGATATGAATGATCAACCATCCCAATAGTAATAATCTCTCTACTCTCCAAATCTTGAATGACGATTGAATCACGAGTGAACTCCATAGTCTTCCCATCTCTACCATGTGTAATCTGGTATATGGAAACAATATTATTCATTAAATGAGGAACGCACAAAATATCGTAGAAAGTGTTGTTCCCAAAACTAATAGACCCCTTCCTAATTACACTCATGTATGTATTATTTCCCATAAAAAATAGGAGACATAGTACAAGGCTCAAAAGAAGAGAATATAGACTATGAAGATGACATATGATGATATGCTCTTGAATCTAGTAGTCATCTCCCTGATCCATGACCTAAAAAAGCACAAAGAGCATGTCCTTTATTTCTTGACGTAAAATCCAAATCAACATGACCTTTGTCCTTTGTACACTATTTTGAAGAAGAAGTTGACTCAAACATTCTGGAAGGTAGATCAATCTAATTCTTCTTAAGAAGAAGCTCCAATTCATCAATATCCTTCTTATTGCAAGAATTTTCATCATGTCCAAGCTTCTTGCAATATGAACAAGTTGGATTATCCTTCTTAGATGAATTCTCTTTGGAAGAGGATTTATTCTTTGCTTGATCTAAATGTAGATTATTCTTTGCTTTCTTTTGTTTCTTATCTAATTCTAATTCTTTCACTTGAATAACAAACAATGGATGAGACCCATTGATATAAGATTTTTTTTCTCATGTATTAACATCTTAGAAAATGATGCAAATGAAGGTATAGTATATGCAGATCCCATAGTCAACCTATGAGTATGAAAGCTAGAAACAAAAGAAGCATAATCAGGATCAAGTTTTTTCATTGTACTATAGACCAACTGAATTTCCTTATCAGTTTTGCATGCTTTACATTTCTCTTAAATAATTAACCTTAGTGATGTAGTCCTGGATGTTGTCAAAGTTCTTAGGATCAAGGCTCATGAATTCATTATCAATTTGATAGTCTCTTACTTCATCTGTTGTACCAAACAATGTTTTTAATTTGTCCCAAGCTTCATGAGAATTATTACATGATTCAATTTGAAACAACAATTCTTGAGAAACAAGTCTACGAAGATATACAAGAGCTTTGGTATGTTCAATAATCCATTTTATATTTTTATTTGCATTTGTATGTTTAGGTACCTTATTTTCAACATATAGAGGGTGACCTTCAATCATTATAATACTCCATGTATTTTGATGCCATGTTGAATAATTATCTGATGTGATAAAATGAACCTTAGAATGATCCATGAAAATGAGATAGCACAAGCAAACAGATCAAAACAATAGACCAAGAGACTCACACCCTTTTCACTAGTATCTCAGATCACCCCCCAAATATTATAAGGTTGGCACTTTTTGTCATAACCCAATTTTATTGCATATTTATCATAATATGGTAAATTGAATTACTAAATAAATTCAATTAAATATTAAATGGAGATTATAAAATATTCAAAAATTGAATGAAAAGAAGTTGACTGATGTTGACTTTGTGAAATTTTGAACATTATTTTATATGTTACCAAGAATTGAATGTTACTAATCAATTTGCAAATGCAAGTGTGTGCAGTTGTAGGGTGACAAGTTGAAGGACGAGAACATAGTTGAAGTAGGATTTTTTAGCCAAATCGAACGGTAAACTAGTTGGAATATGGGTACACACACCACACTTTGCATGATGACTTGCATTCAAATTAAATTTCATATGTAAGAGAACATAATTTCCTAACTTGAAGTGTTTCAGTGCTTGAAAATAATGGCTTGTAGATTAAAATTTTTCTACTTAAACCTTGTGTTTGAAGAAAATGAAAGCGATCATTATAAAGAAAATTCCTTTGTTAGTATAAACATGTATATATATAGATGCCCGAAATGAAAAATCAAGTTCTTGTTTTAAAAGATAGTGTATAGAACCTATAAGCCATTACAAACAAACAACTTATACATGAATGCATATATATATATTATGTATGTATGTAAAAGAAATACAAATACATACATATACATATATATAAATATATGTAAATACATTATTTGTATACAAGGTAAATGTGAATGAAATCATTTAAACACATGTAGATATATAAATGTAGTTGCAGAAGCTTGACCTCCAATGGGGGAATCCCCAAAAGCAGGTTAGATACCTGAGAATCCCCTTTTTTGTCTCTCCCAATCTCAAGGACATGTGGTAGTGGTTAAAAGAAAAAAATTATGGTTGGAATAGGCACTACTTGTCTCTTGTAGGCAAGATTCATATCTACCAAAAAATTATGTCTTCCTACACTGTGTACTTTGCTTTAGTTTGGTCCTTCAACAGTTACCAAATCAATGAGGTCCAGAAGAAAATAAAAAAAATTCTTGGGTTTGATGGGAAAGGTAAGAAAAATATGCACTCTCTAAAATGGGAATGGTGATGTCTGGAAAAGGCTAATGGTGGTTTGGGCCTTAAAGATCTAAAGAAGCATGGTGTAGCTCTTGCTGCAAAATGGATTATCAAGGCCTTAGATGGAGAGGAATCTTGGAAAGTTCTTATCATAAACAACATTTCACAAGTTGTCCCTAAGTTGGCAAGGTCATGGAAGGGTCTCCCTCTCAGTGATCTTCTCATCACCAAATACCCAATACTACCTGCAGGTTCACTATTTTTAGGAGCATTTGGAAAGCTTGGGAGTCCATAAGGGGAAAAATCACTTGTCCTCTCTTATCTGATCCTAGCTACAACCTAATCCACCTTGGAAGGTCTATTTGGTAGAATATTGAGAATCCTGGGAAGCTCCTAGCCTTGTTACAAGGTTGTTCAGCAAAAAAATGGAACCATGAGGGCATCATGACTTTTAATAGCATTTTCAAGTATGGTTCATTGGTTGCTTAGGATCAGCTAAGGGAAGATTATGGGTTACCTCCTTCTAGCATCAAGACTTACTCTATTATCAAAGAAGCCTGTAAAGGTTGGATTAACAACTCCCATATTGGAAATTGGAAGGATGAGCCTATTGAGCTCATGTGGAAAGGCTCTCTCTCGTTGAATGAAGTCAAAACAAAAACCATTTATAAGGAGATCCTTAATTATTTCACCCCCACTGATTATCTCAACAAAATTTGGAGGACTAACATTGAAGATAAAGCTTGGAAAAACGTTTTTTTGTTTTTTGTGGCACAATAATTTAGATGCAAAGAAAACTTGCTTCAGATGGCTTGTCTTACTGCAAAAAGTTCCTTTTAAGTTGAAAAGCAATGATATTGATGTGTGTGAAATCTGCAAGGTACCTAAAACTATTTCTATGCTAATGAAATATGGAATCTATTTTTGAATAGCAATGATAGTTGGGACTTAAATGGAAAAGTTAATTGGAAAGATATTCTTTTGGGATTTGATAGAAAGATGAGTAAAGACTTACACTTGTTTTGGTTCTTACTTACAACTGAAATTATGTGGGTTATTCAAAAGGCAAAGAATGATGACAGATACAATGGAGTTCAGAGGTTGCTTATTGAGTCAAATAAAAGACTCACTCCTCAATGTTGCTTTGCAGGTTGTAGCCACCATGGAGATTGCTGAGGACAAATCTCGTAAGCTTCTCAAGGATAGATATGTTTGTAGTCACCAGAAATAATTCATACATAGGCACCCCAACCTGATAGTGTTTATGTAGGCACTAGAGGCCCTTAAAGAAGAGTTCAAGGAGCAAGCTAATAAAGGGAAGAAAGGGCAAGAAAACAAAGAGCCTCTGTTGTTTACCATTTCAAATGAAGATACTGAGGTAAGGTTATCCAATGAGGAGCTTGATACTATCAGCACCCTGATAAATTGGGGAGCCATGGAGGACTAAACTAATATGTTCTTTTGTTGTATATGCTATGTATTTTACTATATACTTTCTTGTATATTTTATGTTGTATATCTCTCTTGTGCGTAGATTCCTGGGGTTAGAATAGCATCTTTTCAATCTTTATAGTTGTTCATAACAGTCTATTCTGAGTCATATCATGACTTGTAATCTTTTGTAAATGTTTTTCTTTTGTGCTCAACCTATTATTAATACAAAAAATGTATGTATATATATTACATATATATGTATGTATGCATATATATACATACATATGAATATAAATATTTGAATTTATATTGAATTCAAAGTTGGTAACCAATATACTCTAATCAAACTATGGAAATCAATGAAAAATATCAAGGAAAATCCACAATGGATGTGGTCTGCCGAAATCATAAAAGCATTATTCAAAATTAGAGGGTAGCTATGGTAGGAAAAGCCATAACAACAACACCTAGTTGCATGGAAGAAATTTTTTTCTTTGTTTCCATTTTAGAATGAATAGTGAGAAGGAAAAAAGAGAGCGAATTGGGAAGAAGATCGACCAGCAGCACGACAAAAGCAAAGAAAGCTTGAAGTGATAGAAAAATTAGAGGTAAGCTTCATTCAAAAATTTGAATATTGAGGTAAATCAGATGCCTTTGAAATTATTTCGATTTCAATATCTTTATTTTTGTAGTCACTACATTTTTTAAGAAAATTCGATAAGCAAAGTAAAATGTATTCTTGTGATTGAGTGTACGGCCTTGAGATGAGTATAGTGTATGATCGACCACCTCTTTAGGGTTGCAAGGCCTCGACCTGCATTATAAGAAGTGTCTTTGATGGAGCCTCATCAGCTAGATAGAGGCTTGTTACCTTTAAGGTGTGATTTCCATGTTAGCTTGTACAACTAAGTTAGCCATATTATGGCGATCGAAATTATATTCTAATCAGATTTATTCCTTCATTGTAACTGGTATTATAGGGGATTCAAATTTTGAACCCAAGTGAGGGGGAGGTATAAACCCTATGTTTACATTCTATATATTATCTATGTTTTAATTTATATTATGTCACCCTTTCATTATTGGCTAGGTTTAATTGGTAAGAGGGTTGAGTTTATTTCTTAAAATTGTGATCAATGTTAGCATATAGAGGTCACCATTGATTAGAGGAGATGATGGAAAGGTAAGGTCTACTTTCATTTAAAACCATGAATTGTATGATCTTCATGATCAATAGGTCTTTTCTCTTGGAAATGATACATAAGAGAGTTTGCATGTCAAACATATTTATGATATAGACCCAGCAAGTTCTTTGGGTAAGCTTGAACATGACCTATAGTTGGTTGGGGAAAAGAATGAATCTTTCATGTAATGGGTAGTCGTATTTGTGTGACCAAGAAGGCTTTGAAATGGTCTTAAAAAGGGGCAAGAGTTAAGAAAGAAACCCTAAGTAGTAACCTTAGAGTTTAGTATGGGTTCCCAGCTTCAAATCGACGAGTATGTCGAACCTTTTTTTTTCATTATAATATTTGCATAATTTCTCAACATAATTTATCATGAACTATTAAATACCATTTATAGGGAACAATGGAAATTTTGTTAACTTACTATGTTCAAGTAAAATTAAATGGCCTTGCTTGAAATGAGGGATGAGATATAAGTAGACAATAGTTTTATTGGTAAATAGCATTGATATATCTATGTTCATTGAGATAAAAGTCATTTTGTTATGTTGAAAAATGATTATTTCTGCCATTAGTTCATATTGTTTGGTCTGAAACAATAATGTAATGATGAAGACAGTGAATAATCTTATGTGAATGACACTTTTTTTTTTATTAAGTTATCATTGTAGCTAAAAACAGCCTTGCTCAATAAATTGTTTTGTTGAAATGGCTTGAAATAGATGTAAATAATGAATGTTCATATGTAAACAACTTGTTTTATAAATTTTTAGTAGGAAACAATACTTGTTCTCTGTAAACAATGACTGTTCATAAGAAAACAACTTGTTTTATAACTATTTAGTAGGAAACAATACTTGTTCTATGTAAACAATGAATGTTCATAAGAAAACAACTTTTTTTATAACTGTTTAGTAGGAAATAGTACCTGTTCTATATAAACAATGAATGTTCATAAGAAAGCCACTTGTTTTATAACTGTTTAGGAAACAATACTTGTTTTATGTAAACAATGAATGGTCATATGAAAACAACAATGTTAGAATATCACAGATGTGAGAATGCAATAACGGTATGTGTGAAACTATTAGCATATACTTTTTTTGATTTCTTTATTTTGACAAAGGAATGTCAAATGGAATACTATTTAAGATTACAATCTGAATTAATGATTATTTCAGAATGTATTCACAAATATTAACATAAGTAGGCACATATATGTGTATGCATTTAGACTTCGTCTATGCACATACACATACTTGTGGCATACCTTCTTTTGTTTTTAGTACATTTTTAAAAAGGAAAATGCTTAAGATGATAAGTAGAAAATAGTCATAAGAATGATAAGACTGATTGTTGAATTACTCTGTGAATCATAAATCTGATTTCTATTTAGATTATAAATTAGTATTTTATTTCTTCTTTTGAAGACAGTTGTGAAAGAATATTTTAAATACTTGAAAAACATAGTGATACCTTATTTGACTAGAGCACCTACGGGTAGATGTTGTTAGAGGGTAGATAGCTGTTATGAGATGTATAGTAGAAATTTACCTTCTGGGACGGGTGCCAAAATGGAGTTCAGAGAGTATAGGCTTGTTTTACCATAACCTATTTTTTGTTTTTGTTGTAACACATTTATTATGCTTGGCCAAGCAATATAGTTAATTATGTATGTATGAATGAACTCTGTGATTTCACTCTCTGCTA
Organism: Sequoia sempervirens; assembly: GCA_007258455.2. Taxonomy (NCBI): domain Eukaryota; kingdom Viridiplantae; phylum Streptophyta; class Pinopsida; order Cupressales; family Cupressaceae; genus Sequoia; species Sequoia sempervirens. Next base: position 261,520,159 of record VDFB02193867.1, on the reverse strand, counting down.
TACCTATCATAGATCTTGCACTTTATTTTCTAACTTGTAGATAGAAATTGCATGTTGATGTTTGGGCACACACCAGATTCCACCTTGTAGATTGTTCTCATCCTAAAATTTCCATGCAGGGTCGGACATTCTTCAAGTCAGAAGAATATTGGGGAAGCATAAGCTTCATGGTTGGACGGTAAAGTGCTTCAACCATGTTCTCGTCCACCAGTGGAGACGAGCGTTCAAGAAGAACCTTAGTTGTTCACAAGACTATTATAGTTTAAGATGTAACTTGATGTAATTCATTCTTGTACTAGATGTAATATGTACAATGTAATGACTTTGTGGCCTTAGGAGCCAAGTCAAACCTAATATTGTAATTTGACTTTTGAAGTGAATATAAGAATCTTTGACTCATTTTAAGTGGACCATGTGTAGCTATGATTGACGTTTAGCCACTAGTTATGTCTTTTTAATTTGGAGTATATTCATGTGTCATTTGCAATAATATTAATTAAGTAATAATTTTGAATGGGTTATTACTGTAACTATGTGAAATATTCATGTTAGCATATTAGAGCATAAACAACTAAAACCCAAAGTAAATAATGAAGTACATAGGAGAAAAACATAAAAAAAAAGGAGAGTTTACCAAAAGTCTTCAACCTCCATGATTCACCCCCATTACACCACCTCTATTTGCTGAAAATGTGTTTTCCCTCAGATTTTGTGTGAGCAACTTATGACTATGCCAAGACCAAAGCAAATGTTGAAGGATTTGATCCAAAATGCAATACTATGCAACTATGCAACTAGTAAGCCTACAATATCAAAATGTCAAGATGCCAAAATGCTAAGATTGCCTAAAATAAGATTGCATGAAATCAAGTGAACATGAGGTCAAGTGAACATGATGTGTCAAAATGAGAGCAAAATTGTCTTTCTATAGAAAATGCAATTTTGGATGAGTGGCCAAGATTAAAAGTTGACAAATTCCCTAGAATCAATGGACAAGATTCAATATGACAACCCACAATTAGGTTTAGGGCAACATTAGGTCAAATTTGAAATGAGTGGACAAGATTCAATTTTAGAAAATAAAATCAAGGGACAAGAATGCATGTGACAAGGAGATAAGATTGGCACAAAAAAAGAGAGAGATGGAAAATCAAATAATAATAGAAATTATTTGATTTAAGAGGGAAGGTTGTTATTTTGAATTAAAAATTAATTTAATTCAAAAAGGTGGGGCCATGTGATAGTAAATAATTAAATTAAATTATTTACTTGGAGAGAAATTAGAAAGTGGGACAATTTAAATAAATGATTTTATTTAAATTTAGAGGAAAAGTCAAATAAGATAATTATTTAATTAGGGATGAAATGGATAAGGTGGTCAATAATTAAATAAATTAAGAAATTTATTTAATTATGAGAAGGAATTAGACATTAATGACGTATTTAAATAAATAAATTTATTTAAATAATTAGGAAGAATAAATGGACCAAGATAATTAAATAAATTTAGGAATTTATTTAATTATGGGAAGAGATAAGAGAATTAGTGACATATTTAAATAAATAAATAAAATTGATTTATTTAAATAATCAAGAGGAATAGAATACATGAATTAATTAAATAATTATGAACTATTTAATTAATAGCCCAAAGTGGACCAAGGGACATAATTAAATATTTTAATTATGTTTGAGAAGAATGTGGTGAAAATAGAGTTTGCAAGCCTAGGTCATTTTTATGTGTCTACATTTTTCCCCTCTTTGTCATAATGTCGCCTATCGCATTGTGACAAAGATAATTCAGTCATAAACATGCCCTGGTGAAGGTACAAAGTATCTATGCCCCTTGGAAAAAAAATCAAATTTTGGCCCGACGACAAAAAAATTTGGAGTGTCTCGACAAGCTAATTTGATGTCCAGAAAAGAAATGGCGCAAACGGTTTTGGATTTTGACATGTTTAAAGAAGTCAACGGGCTGGTCAAGGTTGGTCAAATGAGCCTCCAGTAGTAAAATCTTGAAGAAAATCCCACTTTGACCCTATAAATAGGTTGAAAATGGGTAAAACTCAATTCATTTTCACTTTCACACTTGTAAATTTTTGAGAGCTTAGAGCTAGGATACCTTGCACAAAGATGGTGATTCCAGTGACTGAGCACCATAGATACATCATTCGGACATTTAGACGGCTAGAGGGTGCAAAGGCACCGATAAGTACGCCTTACCCACTTTGTCATTTTATCGATTTTCATGCATTTTTAGGGTTTTTTAGGGAGGTCAGCGAATGCATCGCGATGCATATCCATGTGCGTAAGTCGCATTCTTGTTTGTGTTTGACGCATTTGATGCGTTGCGACACAAACGCGACAAAGACGTTTAGGTTTCAATTAGGTGTGACTCATTTGAGGGAAACTGCGACACATTCACCATTTTGAGTCGCAAGTGATAAGTTAAGTGATGCATTCGCAAGATTGCAATGCATATGATAGGTTAAGTGACGCATTCACAAGATTGTGACGCATTCGATTTCCAATGATGCATATGAGGGATGGAACAACATAATTGATGAGGATAATGCATTTGACAGTCAAAACGATGCATGTGTCAGATTGCGACGCAAGTAATGGATGAAATGACGCAAACACTGGTCACGACGCAAATGAAGTCAACACAACAGAAATGACTTTGACCAGGTTTTACCAAAGTTGACTCAGATTAGGTTCACTTTATGCTTATTTTTAATTAGATATATGGTAATAATGATTTTCAATAATGTGCTAACTCTCATTTTTGCATGTACAGAAGCGATTACCACTGATCTATACACACGAGTTTAGGCCATAGACTTACGGATTCAGGGACCATCTATGAGACAAGGACCAGAGACTACTAATGTGGTTGGGGTTATATTAATATGTCACCTATATTCCCATTATCAAGGCTAATGGGGGGCTTCTGATAGCACTCTGCAAGAGATGGCATTCAAAGACCTGTTCATTTCACTTGCCAATGGGGTAGGCCACTATTACACTGGAGGATGTGTACAATATTTTGCATATTCCAATTAGAGGTGAGTGAGTGGTGTATGATCCACATCAGGGAGTGCAAGTCATGACAGAGTTATACAAGGCAGATGATGCCATAGGCCTTGGTGTTGAGGGCTACGAGATTCGATGGGAGTACCTGGCTGAGCATTATCCATGATGGGATGCGATGTTGTGTACATTTATTGTTGAAATCCTCATTCTAGATCATCGGGGACACGGGTTCCCGATTGGATGGGGAGATGTGCTAGTGCACATGCGATGGGACGGGACAATTTTCACATGGGGAACCTGTTTACTTGGCATGCTTTATCATTAGTTACACAAGTTAGCATTTAGAGGTGTGCATAGTATCAGTTGTGGCAAGACATTGCTTATGATTTGGGCTTGGGAGATTATTCTCATCTTTCATCCACCAATTTAGAGACCACAGTTATCAGATGGGATGCCTTATGTGTACCTATATGTGGGTGCTTTACAGTAGACGAGAGTTAGAGAAACTAGATTTTGGTGGCATCAGATAGACACCATGACTTCATTTGTCTAGAGGTCATACAAGGATTGTGCATAGTGGGCCAAAGAGGGAGATCACTTGGCATTTTATAGGCAGTTTCAATATTTGATTGATCACACAGTGTAGTCACAATTGATCTTTGAGATGTACCTTCCCCAGTGGGTACTATGTCAGTTTGGGGAGTAGCAGGGTGTGCCTATGGGGACTGTCGATGATGCTAGTTCATCGTGAGAGCTTGCATGGGGTCCTTCCATATCAGTACCATTTGTTGAGTAGCAGATAGATGGGTTGGTGGCATAGCCATGGGGTTGGAATGGAGGTCCTACATATCTGGGGAAAATTGGAGATTTTGATTTATGGTGGCAGACACATAGACCTATTCCCTTAATAGATCTGGATGGACCAACACTAGTTGATCAAAAATTAGTTATACTATGGGTGTAGCGAGGAGGTCAGAGAGGTAGGGGGAGAGGAGATGGAGGAGAGGTGGTGGGAATGGAGGAGGAGATGATGGAGGTGACGAAGGAGATGGCAGAGGTGGAGGGAGGAGGAGGAGAGGAGGAGATGGTGGGAGACATGCTAGGAGGGTGAGGTAGTGAGTGGAGAGGGTGGCCTTAGATGCTATCCCCAAGGTGCCTGAGGAGGAGGAGGAGAGAGAGGAGGAGTAGCCAACGGTGGAGGGGAGATAGGATGAGGAGAAGCCAGATGTCGGGGTTGGATAGGAGGAGAGGAGGGTAGAGGTAGAGATTAGATAGGAGGGAGAGATGTAGGTCGAGGTGCACATAGTAGAGGAGGCCCTAGATGTCAGCGAAAGAGAGGAGGCTATTGGGGGTGATGATGACGAGGAGTTGGACATCGATGATGAGATGGATGAGGTAGAGAGGAAGCTCCGAGAGAGGATGATAGAGGGAGATGATGATATACCTCAAGGTCCACCTTTTCTGCATGATGCCACTGTGGATCAGAGACTAGTTTACTTGCAAAGGAGACTGGATGAGGCTACAACAAAGATTAGATCACTGCGAGTAGAGCTGGAGGTGACATACGTCAAGAGAGACTAGGAAGAGATCCAATGACAGGAGACAGAGAGCTAGTGTGTAGGGTTTGCAGAGCTATGTGTAGGACTAGTTGGGGAGGTTTCCAGAGAGTTAGCCTGAGTTAGTGCGAGCAGGGGCTAGTACAGGATGTTATATGAGAGAGTAATGCCAGTTGATCAGAGGGAGCCTAGATTATCTAGATCACATAGTAGGATAGGGATAGGGTCAAGGAGTAGCAGTCGTACACACAACAACCATAGCCAGAGAAATGTGGGTGGCTCTACTTCTTTAGGACATTCATTAGGTCACAGATCCCATCATAGCCACAAGCATTCCTCGGGGCATAAGTCCAACCATAGCCATGGGTCATTTGGTTTAGGTCATAGGTCAAAGCACAATTAGCCATCAGTTACGGATCCATCAGCTTCATAGAGTCAACCAGACGTGTCCATGATGGAATCAGTTCCTCCTATAGAGCATCAGTCACCTTTGTATTCTCCATGAGGGGATGAGGGGAGCACAACCTAGGGCACTTGAAATTGTTATCTTGTTATCATGTTTCATACATTATGTTATGACACTTTCATTTTGACCATCGAGCTTGCAAGCTCCATTTTTGGGATATCTCATGACTCTATCCTGTGGCATGATTTTTGAGATTATATATATGATGCAGTTTCGATGCGGCCTATATGCTTTATGTTGTGTTATATGATGATGTAGTATGATTCTATTATTCTCTTGTGATGTGATTTATGTATTTATGATGGTGATTATAATGATGCATTTTATATGTCATGTGATGTATGCCTATATGCCATGTTATGATGATGATGACATTCTATATGGATACATAATGTATTGATTTTAATTAATTCCATGTTTATGATTCTAGATGCATTAATGCATGACTATATATGTTTGGATAATGTAACATGTGATGTCTTATGATGTAATGTATGTATAAAAATGACATGGACGATGTATGAAAATGGTGAATGCACTTTTATGTTATATGAATGCAAATTGATGAATGCCAATAATATGTTAATGACGTAAATGGAAATATGTGAATATGTAATGACCTAATGCAATGTCTATATGATCATGTACACAATTTTTTTTGTATGTCACAGGATATCATCAGGAGACAGAAGAAGAGAAATGATATGACAGAAGGAGATGAAAGTTCCTAGACCGAATCCTTCAACATATTACCATAGGACTAATAATTGTTGCTCTTAATCATCATTGGGTGGATTATTGTAATGGAAAACAAACACCATGATATGACATAGATCAAGGTGTGCAAGGTCATAGCATCACCTAAAATAAGAAGTCACAGACAAGGATGATCATAACTCATACCAAGAGTGTAATTTCCCCAGTCTTTTTGTCACAACCAACCACAAACAAGAAAGACAAGTCATGAAATGTCATTCCTCCTCTAAATCCTATTACTAGGACATCCTCGAGGAACTAGCAACATGACCTATTTGAAAAAGACAAGACAAGACAATCATCATGATAAGTCGTTGCTCCTCTAAATCCTGTTGTCAGGACATTCTTGAGCAACTAGTAGCATGATGAAAATCAAAGGAAAAAATGACTAGATAGTGTTTTCCAAGTGTTTGCCAAGTGTGTTTGAATGTCAAGTGTTTTAATGTCAAAATGGCAGGTGTCTAAATGTGGAGATGTCAGGTGTTCTCAATGTCAAGATGTCAGGGGTTGCCAATGTTGAGATGATGAATGCCAAGTGATGTCAAATTTAGGAAGGACACATCTTGAATGATGTCAATGTTGAGAGGATCGATCCTCAAATTTCAAGAGAATCCCTCAAAATGCCAGGTGACGGTGACCATGGCTAGGAAGGACACATCCCAGGGCACAGATGACAGAGGTTGTTCTTTAGAAAGACACATCTGAAGAATAACCAAGATTTGATAGTTTGACTGACGTTGTCTGAGTTTGACTTGTTTTGACAGAGTTGACAGAATTGACTACATGTCGTTATTGACATGCTGATGTAATTGACATGTTGATTAAATTATTGTCATAGTTTGTTGTAGGAGTTTTTCTATTTTGGAATGACTTGTTTGACTTGAAGACATTTGACATGTGTGCCAGTGCAATGTCATGAACACTAAAGGACTGACCTAGTGCGGTCTCGGGGACTCATCGACTGATGGCCTTGCCTACGTCATACATTTAGAGACCTCATAGTTCGACATGACCAATGACTTTGTCTTGATGACCAAACATTGAGTCATGATTTTATTTGGACAAATTTGAAAAGACAGACAGAATGTCTAGGGAGCCCAAGGATGAGCCTTGCCTACGTAGCAAATGCGCAGAGACGACGTAGTTTGAAAAATGACAAAGAGTGACTAACATGACTAACTTGACAAGTTATGACTATATTTTTGGGATTTTTGAGTGTTATTTGCATGTTTTTGTGTTTTTTCCATATTTTAATTTTTTTGGATTTCTTTAGGATTTTTTTCAATTTTTAAGTCTTTTTTAAGGACATTTTTGATTAACAGGACCATGTGTGATACCCACTGCAGTTAGGTGAGAAAGGATTGCCCCTAGTCAGGTCAAAGACTAGCCAAATTTGAAGGATATGGAAAATGACATGTTTGGGGTGACAAGTGGATGGTATGTAAGACCTGATGTCAACCATCATCAGCCATGGAAAGAAATGGTAGACCATTATGACAAATGTCATGATGGTGTCCAAAGTGGGTGTTTATTATGGACCAAGGCAGATAGAGTAATAGTAGATGGTGAAGTAATGACTGACTACACATGGTGCCTATTTTATAGGTTTTCACCATGGTACTTATCCAAAGAACCTATTTACCAAGTTTTCACTATTGGACGAATTTATTTCCCTTTACCATTTTTGTCATTTTTTCATTTTTTTTCATTTTTTTTTGGTGTCACCAAGACGCCTGTTTGTCAGGTTTTCATCAAGGTGACAATATTTTATATTTTTCAAAAAAAAATTGTATTTTTAAGGTTTCCAACCTAGCTCTCTAATGCTATGTGTAGAATTTTCAGAGATTCAAACTGTTGATGGGCTTTGTCAGTTGTTCACCTTCTGGAGTATCTAGTTGATAAGCTCCAAAACCAAATGAGGCAGTGATGACATAGGGACCCAACTAATTGGGATCAAAATTTTCAGGTTTCTCTCTGTCAGACTAATTCTTAGGATTTTGCATTAGGACCAGGTCGCCAATGTCAAACTTTTTTACCATTACTTTCTTGTTATAACTGTGATAGATATGATTCTGATATGCATGTAGGTGATTCAAGGCATTATGTCTTATTTCATCTCACATTTCCAATTCATGCAATCATGATTGTCTATATTCTTCGTCATCAATTAGGCCCTTCATGGAGACTCTTAAGGAAAAAATTTCAACATCGATGGGCAAGATGGCTTTGGCTCCGAAGACCAAGACAAATGGAGTGGCTCAATTGGGTGTGTGGATGCTAGTGTGGTAGGCCCACAAAGTAGGGTTGAGTTGAATGTGCCAGTCATGGCCAACATCATTGACGGTCTTCTTAAGAAGTTTGATAATTGTCTTATTGGATGCCTCGGCTTGACCATTTCCTTGTAGGTAGTATGGTCTGGAGAAATGGTGTTAGATGTGGAAGTGTTCACATAACTTGCGAATGTCTAGATTTTTGAAATGACACCCATTGTCTATGATGATGGACTGTGGGACACCATACTGACAAATGATATAATCTAGGATAAATTTAGAAATCTTCTTGTTGGTTATGTATGTAAGGGGGATGGCTTCAATCCACTTAGTAAAGTACTCAGTAGCAATGATAATGAATTTATGTCCATTGGAGGAGGTGGGATGGATTTTTCCCATGAGGTCAAGTCCCCATTGTGCAAAGGGCCAAGGAGAAGTAATTGGCTAAAGTTCCTATGTGGGTGCATGAATCAAATCACTAGGTATCTGAGATTGGCGACACATTCTAACAAACTCTAGTGCATCTTTTTCCATTGTCGGCCAATAATACCCAAGTCTCGTGATCTTCTTAGCTAAGGTAGGGCCACTTGAATGAGATTTGCATATACCCTCATGTACCTCATGTAAGATTGTTTGTACTTCATCAGTGTCGAGACATCAAAGAAGGGTATTTTCAAAGCTACGATGGTATAAGGTGTCACTGATGATGGTGTATTGGGTGGCTTTGCGGATAAAGGACTTTCATTGGTTGTTGGATAGGTTCAAGGGAAGGGTCTAGGATTGGAGATAGTCATAAATGTCTTGATACAATGGTGACTTAAGACCAATAAGCTCACAAACCATTTTTGACTCTGGAATATCATATGCAGGAACCAAAAGTTCCTCCACCAAGAACTAAAATTGTGGCACGTTACTAAGAATTTCTAGGAGATATCCAATTGTAGCCATTACATATGTCGCCTTGTTTTGTGCCCTAGGAACTTATTCAAAGGAAAGCTTGTGGAAGTATGTCTGAAAGCTATCAACCATTCATTTGTAAGGCATTAACTTTTTGTCCTTGGTGTCATATTCATCGTTGACTTGGTTGATGACCAACTGAGAATCTTCGAAGACCAGAAGATTTTTTATTTTCCATTTTATGGCCATTCAAAGTCCTCTGAGAAGTGCCTCATATGCTGCAACATTATTTGTACATGGAAAATAAATATGAAATGACTTTGGAATGGAATCCCCTTGTTGTGTGATAAATAGTATACCCACTCCTGAACCATGATTAGTATGAGATCCGTCAAAGTAAAGTTTCCAAGGTGATTTAGGTTCTACATGAAAGATGGACTCATCAGGGAAATCTATTACCAAAGGGTGATTTCCTTGTACAAGTGCATTTTCTAGTTGATCTGCTATCACTTGTCCTTTAATGGCCTTTTGTTCCACATATTTTATGTCATACTCACTCAGTATCATAACCCATTTTTCCAATCACCCTGTCAATGTTACGTGATGTAGGAGATATTTCAAGGGATTAATCTTTGCCACAAGTTGTGTCTGGTGATTCAGCATGTAGTTTCTTAACTTCTAGGTGGAAAAAACAACTGCTAGACATGAACACTCTATAGATGGTAGTTGAGTTCATATTTGACCAGTTTTTGACCAATGTAATATATTGCCCTTTCTTTTTCATCATGGTCATTTTGTGCCAGCAATGCTCCTAGTCTTGAAGTGGTTGCAAAAATATATAGAATCAAAGGCTTTCCTTCAATAGGTGGAATTAAGATAGGTGGTGACAATAGATAGTCTTTGATCTATTGAAGGGCCTCTTGACATTTATCAGTCCACACAAAGGGGATACTTTTGCATAGGAGATATTGACATGGTTGGCACTTGTCTGCTAGTTCTGCAATGAATCTTCGGATAGACTATAGTTTTCCTTGTAATGTTCATAATTCACTGATTCCTTTTGGAGCACATGTCTAATATGGCTTTCACTTTGGTAGGATCAACTTCAATGCCTCTGTGAGAAAATATGTATCCCAAAAAATTTCTTGATGTCACACCAAAGACACACTTCTTAGGATTCAAACGAACCTTGTACTCTTCAAGTCTTTTGAAATTTTTTTCTAGCACATTAAGGTGATCTTTGCGTGTTAAAGACTTTTCCAAAAGGTCATCCACATAATCTTCCATTAGTTTGTGCATCATGTCATGAAATATTATTGTCATGGCTCATTGATATGTGATGCCTGCATTCTTGAGACCAAAAGGGATGATGTTCCAATAGTATGTACCCCAAGGACATGTGAATGTCATTTTATGTTGATCTTCAGGGGAAATCTGAATCTGATTATAACCTGAGAAACCGTGCATGAGGGACAACATCTCATATCCTATTGTAAGGTCAACAATGAAGTCTATGTTGGGTAATGGAAATTCATCCTTTCGACACACTTTTTTCAAGTCCTAAAAGTCTATGTAGATGTGAATTTGACCATTCAGCTTCATGACTGGTACCAGATTTGAAATCCATTTAGCGTAGTTTATTGAGCATATGAATCCCACATCTAACAAATTTCTTAAGTTCTACTTTGACTAACAAGGCAATTTGTGGGTGCATCTTACATAGCTTCTATTTTACTGGTTTGGCATCTAGAAGTAATGAAAAATCATGAAAAACTAGTTTTGGGTCCAACCTAGGCATATTGGCATAGGACCATGCAAAGTTAATCTTACGCTCTGAGAAGAATTTGTAGAATTCGGGTTTTTCTTCTTCTATCAAAGATGCTACAAAAAGGACCATTTTGGGATCTTTTGTTGTAGATATGTTGACTTCCATGGTGTCCTCTATGAGCATTGTCAATTTTTCTTGAGTCATAGGGACAAAGTCCAATCCTCCATCCTTGGGTGCCTCGAAGAGGTTTTCACCCTCATATACATTCTTTATTTTTTACTTTTCTATCGTCAAAAGGTGCCTTTCGGTTTTCACCTAAAGACATGTTATTTTTTGTTTTATTTTTATTTTTTAGTTTTGTGACTAGAGGATGGCGCAATCTCCCTGAAGTATGTTGCACAATCTAGTTCAATAGAAAATCCAGGTCTCCAAATGGTATGCCCTCACGAAGTCCCATGAATTATGCAATGGCGTCATCATTCTAAAATATGTCCATAGTATGCGGGCCTTGTTGATCCCAGTCAATTAGCTATGGGTAGACTAGGGGGATACCATCATCAATATTGGTGAATGGTGGGGAGGATGCGAAAATAATGTAGACAGATTCAGAGAGGTTAAAGATAAAATTGTCATTATCCAATTCCCAATCGGAATCTATCTAGTATTCTCCTTCACTTGTTTCATATTCGTTAGCAAAGTAGGGGACAAATGGATTGGAATCATGGTCGGTAGTGTCATGTGGTGATTTAGATGAATCCAAACGATGGTCATTAGGATCAGATGGATGGATAGGTGTGTCAGGATGAGGGTTAATTGGATCAGAAGATGACTCAAGCTTGTCATTGTTCAGAGGGAAAAATAATCTACCCTAGTCTACTCTTTTCTTTGGGATTTCAGAGTTGTCATCATTCTATGCTAGGTCAATTTTAAACATTTTCCAGAATCTTTCTTCAGAAATAGGTTCACCAGGTTCTAGGAGTAATTCATCAAGAAAAAAGTCACTTAAGGATCTTCAGGAGCCAAATTCCCATTCATGTGAGTCAGTTTCAGTAAGGGAGTCTTCAATAGTCTTGACACTTTCAGAAGCATTCACTCTCACTTGAAAGTACATTGGTACTTTGATCACTAGTTTTGAGTGTACCTAACCCTAACCCAAGATGTTTTGGTCTTCCATAAGGCATTAAAGGTTCTCGCATCCCATTTTTATTCTTACCAAGGCCACTAGTACTGTCATGGCCTTTTTCCTTCATTATGTCATAGCCTTTGCCATATATCTATACTGGTAATGGGGGTGGATTTTCTTGGTCTCTATAAATCTAGGATAATATGTCTTTGATGTCTTCTTTGTTTATGTCGCCCCATTTTATGAATATCTTTGTAGGAGGAACCTTGAAAATATCTTTAGGCTCCATTCTGAAACAAGGCCTACCATAAACTTTAGGAGACTTGGGTATTTTAGTGATGCAGTAGGTTGTGTTGAATTTAAATTCTCCACAACCTAAGTCTTGGGTCTTGATGTCAAGATCAGCCTTCGAGACAGGGGAAGATGGTTTGGTGGATGAATGAGGAGTGGATGTGGATGATTTGGCAAGCGTGGATGGGTTGATGAATTTGCAAGAAGAGGAGGTCAAAGCTTCTCGGTTAATAGGGACTTGATGTTCTAAAATACCCCTTATATTGGTGCCATACTGAAAGGGATCGGGGTCTCCATATATGGAAATTTTGGTGTCGTCAAAAGGAAACTTCAGACATTGGTGGTAGGTAGATAGAACAAATTTTAAGGTGTGAATCCAAGGTTGACCAAGCAAAATTTTATAGGGTAGTTCAAGATCCAGGACTTGACAAGTTGTGTCCATAATGACTAGCCCAACTCTGATAGGATGAGTGATAACACCTCGAGAGGAACATTCTTCATCATCATACGCCTTTATAATAGTGCTCTTTGTAGCGTCTACACAAGCATCAAAGAAGCCTAGAGCCTTAACCAATTTTAAGGAACAGATGTTCAATCCTGCTCTGACATCTACTAAAAATCATGTGATCTTATGTTTATTGATAAAGACTTCAATGTGTAAGGCACCATTATGATTGGATTTTGGTGACAAATAGTCTTGGTCTAAAAATGTTATGTGATGAGGAGTGCTCAAGTATCCAACCATGGCCTTGAATTGGTTGACATCAATATCCTAAGGAATAGAAGACTCTTGCAAGGTTTTTTCAAGTATGGCTTTGTGTGCAAGAGAAATGTGTAGCAGCTCGAGTATGGAGATTTGCACAGGCATTTTACCCAACTAGTCAATGAGATTAAACTATCCCTTAGACTGTGACTGTTTAACAGATGGACCAAGTTGTGACTATTTAAGAGATGGACCGACTATTGTGATTTTCGAATGTCTAGGGGGAGGAGGACCAGCTATGGTGACTTTACCTCCACAGGTAGTGATGTTGCATTCAGGTGCTCTTCTGACAGTAATTGTATTGAAATATTCATTGAATGCTCAGACGTTGTTAATGATGGTTCCCTCAGAATAATCAAAGGTAGTGTGTGTGTGTAATTAGCTTTATTATTATTAGTCTTTTGACCTGATGTAGACACTTTATTATAACTATGATCCTGCAGTGAGTTTTTGTGAATAGTATGGTCTACGTTTGACACAAATTGTTGTCCACCTAGTTCAATTGTAAAATTTTCATGAGGCCTTGTACCATATTTCTTAGTTGTTGACAAGAGGAGGTTTTATGTCCTTTAGCACGATGGTAATCATAGAAAGTGTTGTCAACCCACCATGATGGCTTAAATTATCCTGGGTCATATGGATTAGGGTCTTCTAATGTGATGATACTATTTTGAAGGAGCTTATTAAGGACATCTTCGATTGGTTCACCCAAAGGGGTGTATGTGCAACTTTTTAGAAACTTCTAGGTTGACGAGGCTGCCTTTGGTTTTGATTGTTTTGACTATTTTGATTGCTTTGATTATTTTGAATAGCATTTGTTGTAGGTGTTGGTGTGATCAATGGTGTGTTTTGCAGTTGAGCTCCTTTGAGAATGAGTATAGGACCCATTTTGTTTACCACCTTAGCATCAACAATGCCATTGTTGGTTATGTGTTTATTCTTGACCCAGTATTTTTTTTTGTCAGGAGGTGGCTTTGTGCTTGTGTTCTTAGGGCCATATTTAAGTTCTCCTTTAACAATAAGGGTCTTTTCTAGTTGGACTCCTCTTTTGACTAAGTCTGTAAAGGTTGTGCAACAATGAACTTTCAAGCCATATTTTAATGGGCCTAGGAGGTTTTGGATGAACATGTCTACTTTTTTTTTTTCTGGTATCTCGATATGGCAACAACTTGCTAAGCTTCTCCATCTTTGAAAGAATGGAATAAAGGTCTCCCCGATATCTTCTTGAGTAAGTGTGCATAAATTGGTGATGGAGACATTGGTATCAATGTTATAGGCATAATTTTATACAAATTTGTCTACAAGTTCATCCCATGACTTTATTCCCTTAAGAAAAGTGGCAAACCATTCTAGTGTGGGACCGATGAAACTCTTAGGGAAGAGTCTCATCAAATAATTATGTTCATAAGCAACATCCATGCACATAGTAGTAAACTCTTTGATGTGTTCAAGGGGATTTGCCTTTCCCTTCTATTTAGTTAATTCCAGCACCACATATCTGTGCAGAAAGTTTGGCATGTATAAATTTGTGTCAAAGGGATATGGGCATACGTCATATGTCGTGTGTGGCTTTTTATTGGAAATTTCAATAGTCTCAATTTTTTTTGCATTTTGGCCATTTGAGTTGTCAAGGCATCAATTATGGGATTGTTTGTTACATCACACATAGGAGTGATAGGTATCCTATGAGTGCTAATTTTTTGGAAGGATGTGTTCTGATTTTGTTGTGGAATGTGTTGTTGTGAGATGTATGACGTGTTTTGGTTGGAAGGTTTTTGGTATTGCATGTTTTTATTAGGGATGTGTTGATGGGTATGAATGTGTGAGGCGTATGTGGGAATGTGTCCTCCTGCAGTATTAGTCAATACTTGTGGGATGTGTTGACCTTGAATGTTTTGGTGTCCAAATGGAGTCATATGTTGTATAATTTGATTGCCTTGTCCAAATTGGTAGAATTGTCCATGGGGAATGTTGGTGTTTTTCCTTTGGGGAATATGGGTATTGGTGTTAAGTTTTGATAATGTGTTGACGTTTGGTTGGGATCCTAGGATGGAAATCTGTCGTTTATTTCTCCCAAAGGGGTTGAATGAATTTGTTCCCATGGAATTGTGTAAAGTACAAATAAAAGGATTTGATGATGATGTTCCCATGGAACTAGATGAAGCTCCAAATAGGGGGTTTGAAGAGCTTTCCCCCATTGTTCAGGATCCAAAGGTAGCTCCAATTGACTATGATAACGTTGTTGAAATGTTAGGTATTGATTGTGACATGACTTGGGACATGGTTGGTGTCCCTCCAATGGATGTTGCATTGATTGTGTTGGAAGTATTTTGATTGGATGTGCCATTAGAGGTACCATTGATAGTTCTTATGGCAATTTGTGAGGTGGCACCAATGTTATTGTTTACATTGTTTTGAGGCTGACTAGTGTTGGAGGCATTTTTTGTATTGTTGTTGTTTGCATCATGACTAGGAGAGGCTTCTCTTAAAGTTTTAATGTCACACCCATGTGGTAATTTGGCCCCTTGGTCTAAAAGCTTGGCTAGGTATATGTCTGGATCGTTCAAGACCAGATCCTCTACAAAGGATGCCACCTTAGGATTTTGTGATGCAGCTTCTAAGTCTTCTACATATACTTGTCCATTTTGGTCTGTTTGTATAAATGGTTTGAAGGGATTGCATGAAGAGGATGGCATGTTCATGTCATTGAAAGGAACGACAAAGGATGTGTCTTGGTTCATTTTTTGATTCATGTCATTGGAAAAGATATAAGTGTTGGTGTCTTGTCCAAAATTAGCCATTTGTATTCTTTTTCTTTGAAGCCTAGTCTCAACCATCTAAGGATTTGCTCAAATGAGGAAGATAAAATGACAACTAGATGATGGAAATGATATGCAACTATGTTTTTGGATTTTTGGCAATAAGGAATGCAATATGACAATGTTGTCTAAAGGGAATGACTAATGCAAAAGGTCAATGAAGACTAAGATGAAAGGTATGACACTATTTTTTTTGTATTTTTAGAATAAGGTATGCAAAATGAGGACTAAGGTATGCAAATGTAAATTTTTAAATGATGATGGACTTTTGGAAAAGGTTTACCCAACCACTCAAAGCTAGGTCTATGTCTCCATTTTGGAGTATCAAAGGACTTTTTTGAAGGACTAAATGACAATGACAAGATGACTAAGTGAGGTTTCCTAACTAGACTTATGAGTTGGAAAGGTCTCACAAGAGGACTATGACTAAAGTAAATGATGTTGACTAAGTCCAATGACAACCCACTTTTGAAGGCAAGGATTTTGCAAAGTATGATAATTTTTCCCTATTCTAAAGTCTGCAAATGAAATGAGGACCAAAGATTGGTTTATGACTGAAAATGAAGATGATGGATCCTAAGGATGCAACTAAAGATTTGTAAGGATGAACCTATGATAAAATGCAAACTAAAGTGTGCAAAGAATGGAAGATTTGAGCAATTTTATTTCTGGTTTTTGACAGAGGCCGCTGGAAGAAGATGTTTGACAGCAAATGGAAAATGTTTGGACTCGGGTTTTGGATTGTGAGACTGTTTTTGTTTTTTACAAGTGAACGCATTGTTTTAGGTCATAGATGCCTTGCAGTTTGTTAGATGCGTCATAGTTTCAGCGAATGTGGCTCTACAAAACAGAGATGTGGCTTGAAAAAGAAATTACGGTGTTCTATAGGTCAAATGCGATGCAGTACAAGAAAATGTGTTGCACAGAGTAGTGAATGCAACTTATCAAAGTGAATGCATTATAGAAAATGTCAAATGCGGCGCATAACAGCAAATGCATTTTAGCAAATGTGTTGCAGTAGAATGGAAGTCTAATTTATTTGTAATTTTGGCCCAATTTCATATTTGTTTAAGTGTGAATGTTTGTTTCCAAGTTTGAAAAGGTGTTTGTTTATTTCAATGTCTTCAGAAAAACACCTGGTAAACACAATATCTTGTCTTTGAAAACATGCACAATGAAGACAAGAACAATCCTAGGTTAGGCAAGGACAATATTTGCTAGATTCCATGTGGGTTTCCCCAGCCGCACTTATTATTAGTGGATGAATTCAGAAGCTTGGCCACATGGGCTCCCCCTTACAGTGCACTCACTTCTTAGGTCAACCAAGCTTTTAGCCCCCATAAAACTCCCATGGTAGGCTGGTCACCTCGACTAAGAACTGTGAGAATGTGGATGCCTTCACAACGGTCATTGTTGTGCTAGCAAATAGATGGGATTTTGGAAACTTTTTTAGTTCATTTGAGTGGCCACACATGGGGCAAGATTAGCTCTGATAAGGAGGAGCTTGGCCACATGGGCTCCCCCTTACAGTGCACTCACTTCTTAGGTCAACCAAGCTTTTAGCCCCCATAAAACTCCCATGGTAGGCTGGTCACCTCGACTAAGAACTGTGAGAATGTGGATGCCTTCACAACGGTCATTGTTGTGCTAGCAAATAGATGGGATTTTGGAAACTACACAAAAGTTTTTAGTTCAGGACCCCATTTGAGTGGCCACACATGGGGCAAGATTAGCTCTGATAAGGAGGAACTCTAGCCTGAAGAGGTTACACTCAACAGGGTTTTGGGGAGTTCACTTGTCTGTGTGACACATCCACACTCGTAATCCTAAGCTTTCCATTAGGATTAACATTTATATACCAGTCGGGGGTAGCTCATCCAAAGAGCTCCATTGTCAGTTTTAGTCACCTTGGGATGAGTACTTTTTCCCACCAAGGAAGGTCCAATTCCTAGAGTTAATAATAGTTTCTCTTGCACCTAGGATCGCACAAGTGTGTAAGGGGAGAGGATACTTCTATTATTGAATCAGGGTGACAGATAAAATAGATGGGTCTAATTTTCTAATCACCTAGTTTGCACAAGGTGAGAGAATAATCACCTACAACCTTCAAGCACAATCAAGCAAAGTTCCTTAACCTCCTAACTAAATATAAGTGACAAGAAAATGTTCTTTTTAAAGCACCAATGGAAGTTTTTTCTAATCTAAAACAAACACAAGTAGTTTCAAAATAACACCCTTGGACAATCGAACCTACAAAACCACTTGTTAGTAGTCTAAAAAGATGTCTTAGACCCATGAAAATTCAATGCCACATGCTGCAATAGTAGATTAGTAAAAAGAAAAACCCCTAACTACTAACTTGAAATGAAAAATATGGAAAATTTTGACGAAAAAAAACTAAAAATAAAAATTTACCAAACGAATGCATCACTCTGTAGAGAAAATGTGTCTCAGGGAAGAATCTAGAATCTATAAGGAAAATGCATCATTCTATGCAACAGATGCATCTCTTAGCAAAGTCTGGAATCTGTTAGGAAAATGCATCGACCTGCAAAGCAAATGCATCACGATATTTCAAATGCGGCTTTTTGCAAAGCAGATGTGTCGTACTAGAGCATATGTGTCATTTGGAGAGGCGAATGTGTCATGATATGTCGAATACATCAAAAGAAACAACAAATGTGTCGTGATGTACCTGTACCTACAAAACAAAAAAGTCATACAGAAAAAACAAAAAAGTGCAATTTTGGCATCGAGTTCACCAATGTAACTATGAGAAATATTCAGGCTAGCAGATTTGAGTATAAACAACTAAAACCCAAAGTAAATAATGAAGTACATAGGAGAAAAACATGAAAACAAAAGGAAAGAGTTTACCAAAAGTCTTCAATCTCCATTACACCTTCTTTATTTGCTGAAAATATGTGTTTGCCCTCAGTTTTTGTGTGAGCAACTTATGACTATGCCAAGACCAAAGAAAATGTTGAAGGATTTTATCTAAAATGCAATACTATGCAACTATGCAACTAGTAAGCCTACAATTTCAAAATATCAAGATGCCAAGATGCTAAGATTTCCTAAAACAAGATTGCATGAATTCAAGTGAACATGAGGTGTCAAAATGAGAGCAAAATTGCCTTTCTATAGAAAATGCAATTTTGGATGAATGGCCAAGATTAAAAGTTGACAAATTCCCTAGAATCAATGGACAATATTCAATATGACAACCCACAATTACGGTTAGGAAAAGATTAGGTCAAATTTGAAATGAGTCGACAAGATTCAATTTTAGAAAATAAAATCAAGGGACAAGAATGCATGCGACAAGGAGATAAGATTGGCATAGAAAAAGAGAGAGTTGGAAAATCAAATAATAATAGAAATTATTTGATTTAAGAGGGAAAGTTATTATTTTGAATTAAAAATTCATTTAATTCAAAAAGGTGGGGCCATGTGATAGTAAATAATTAAATTAAATTATTTACTTGGAGAGAAATTAGAAAGTGGGACAATTTAAATAAATGATTTTATTTAAATTTAGAGGAAAAGTCAAGGAAGATAATTATTTAATTAGGGATGAAATGGATAAGGTGGTCAATAATTAAATAAATTAAGAAATTTATTTAATTATGAGAAGACATTAGACATTAATGACGTATTCAAATAAATAAAATTTATTTAAATAATCAGGAAGAATTAATGGACCAAGATAATTAAATAAATTTAGGAATTTATTTAATTATGGGAAGACATTAGAGAATTAGTGACATATTTAAATAAATAATCAAGAGGAATAGAATACATGAATTATTTAAATAATTATGAATTATTTAATTAATAGTTGAAAGTGGACCAAGGGACATAATTAAATATTTTAATTATGTTTGAGAAGAATGTGGCAAAAATAGAGCTTGCAGGCCTAGGTCATTTTTATGTGTCTACAATTACACTTTATAATTTAGTGCGATTACAAAGCCTTTTCCAAGTTACAATGCTCAATAGGCTCAAAGTAGGAAAAATTATAATTTCTAATACAAAATGAACTTGAGACAAAAATATGTCAAAATTAGCCTTATGTCTATATACCTCTCTCCAAGACTTTTCCAACGCCTACTTTTTTTAAAAAAATTAGAGCATCAGGGTGAAAGTTATGGCCTTTTGAAGAAATTTGTTCCAAACAGCTTCAACTTGCAATATCTGGGAGAAAATAGGAAAATTTCTTTTCAATACCTTAGTGGATGGAAAGTGCTTGTCTCCACTTTTTCAATGATATCTTGATTCCAAAAAGTGGACACTGTGGTGAAAATTTATGATTTTTTTTTAAAATGGCTAAATTTAGCCTACAGTTATGACCCCCTGGCAAAATAAAAATTTGTCAAAAAACAAATTCACCTAAAATAGACAAATTTTATGTGAGAATAATGGTTTTTGGGTCTTCTAAACACAATGACAAGGTCGATTTAGGTCGAAAATGCTTCAATAAAAAGTTATTCACTAGATCTAAGCTTCAAACCCCTGTTTGCAACTATGTCAAATGATCTCCAATTTGGATGAAATAAAAGGTAATCTTGACTTTCATGAGCATGTTGAAAGGTGCAAGACAACTGAGAGGGGGCTGAATTAGTTGTCACCAAACACAAATTCAAATCTCAACCACTTATCAATTTCTTATCCACTTAATTTTGTTATTAAGTATGAACATAAAATGTAGATAACATAAAGCAATATCAACACAAGAAACACTAGATTTACGTGGAAAACCTAATGAGGGAAAAACACGGTGAGGATTAACTCACAATATAAAGTAATAGAAAAACTAAATACAAGAGGCTCACTGCCAAGGGCTCACTACCTAAACATAAAGGCTCACTGCCTACAAAAAGGACTCACTGTCCAATAGGGAGGATCACTACCTACAAATACAAAATATTACAGTAGAGATCCACCACAATAGGTTACACACATTCATATCCTTGATCAGAAGAATTGTAAACACTGTCATCTAACTGCTTTCAAGAATCTAACACATTAAACTACTGCTGCCTCAATTCACTTTCACACAACTTTTTTTTTCTTCTTGATTCAAGATGTTCTTATTCACAACATCTTGACTTGCATTTATACCCTCTTCAACCTTAGAGACTTTCTCCAAGGTCAGCTACATTTTCTTCATTTCAAAAATTCAAATTAGGTTGGAAAATCAACATTCTTGTAGTGGAAAATAATGAGAGTGGACTAAATCAACACTTAACTACGACCTAAAACAATGTCTTGGATCAATCACATGCTTCCTTGATTAAATTTTAATCCTTTGTATCATGTGTAAACACCAGGTCAGCTAAACCTAATGAAAACACAAATAAACATTGAAGTACATGCTTCCCAACAAGAAGACAATATGCAGATGGCGTAACACACTTCATCATGCATGAGAACATGTCTCAGATACCTTCAGATACATCTGCATCATTTGCAACAACCTCTAAACCCTGAACACTTCTCACCGGTTCATCCAGATAGTACAAATACACACAGTAATACTGAAACTCATCTTCTGGAGCACTAGATCATGAACATCTTTTCCAAAACACAAGGAACACCATTACAAGACATATTCCAGATCTGCAAGACCTGAAAAAAATAGCGAAGGACTGTGGAGTAGAAACTTTTCTCCCAGTCCACAAACAAACAGTTGTGTCAAACCAGTTCACATGTCGGTGAACACAACTTTCACTCTCCATCAAACCAGAAGCTACAAACTAGGAGATGTCACCAACAAAAGCCCATAAAAAACCTGTTGAGGTGTCAAGTTGACCCACAACATGCAGGTAAGATAAAAGTGAAAGTATCTCACCTCTCCTGAAAGAGACAATCAGTAATCAAATTGATCACCTCCCAAGGTCCTTGATGTTGGTTCACAATGTTGTTGTTTCACGAAGTGGTCAATATGGCTATAATATTCAAGGGGCCTACTGGTTTAGAGGTTCTGGATTGTTGCAAGATCAAACATCTATCTAAACCTACTTTAACCAGGGGTTTTAAAGAAATAGAAAAAAGATAGATCAAGGTTTTTCAAACTGAAAAGAATGTTCATTCATTCAACTAATCAGACTTGTTACCTTCCAAGGAATTCCTAAACTAGAACTGAAAAATAAAATTAACCTGTAATTGATACAAAGTTTCATTCATTCATAGTGCAAAATTTAACAGTAAATTGCAAATCATCATTCAAACAAAACATAAGATAAAATTTCATTCCTTGAAAGCTTTTCAAATCAAATGATTAACCCAAAATGAATACCAATCTAGAGCATAATAAAAAGTAGGTTTAAGTCTGGCTGCTCCTATTGTCAATGAAACAAATAAGCAGCATTTACAAATCTAGCAAGATCACCAGTGTACAGAAACCCATGTCTTCAAATTATCTCCATCTATGCTAACAAAATCAGGAAGATACATCACCTCCTCCTCCTATTGAATTGCAAAAAAAATGTCTTACTTATGAACCCTAACTTGCTTTTTTCAATATCCCATCCTCTACCTTTCTGCCTCTACTATCCTTTTCTAACCTTTCTAACTTTTCTAACACCTTCTAACACTTCTTTCTCTAACACTTCTAACCCTTCTAACCTTTACAAAAGAGGCGAAACACCATATTTATAAAACCCGCCAGATGTGTCAGCATAGTTAGGGTTTACAATAATTTGGTCACAGAACAAGTCGGCCCTAGAAGAATTCAAAACAAAGTCAAACGTGCATTCAACCAGATCATCCCAAGATCTCCCACATAACTCAGACCAAAACATGTGAAGAAGAGGAAAAGTGAAATAATGAGGAAGCACGACTTTCAATGAAGCTTTGCATTAACTGCTTCCCCCACTTTTCCCATACCTTGTTCCATTCTGGACTTCATCACCAAGAACACCCTCTGCAAGCTATTTGCAAGTCACATAGGCAAAACCCTAGTTCACCATTCAATAGCATTTATATTATTCTTCAGCTGCCCCATCGTATTGTCCCAGTCTCTCTTGTTGGATTGATATTCATTAATGATTGCACTGTAGGTCGCTGCGTCATCGAGCTGGTGCCTAGTTACTATATCCCATGATAGCCTTAGTCCTTTGTAGCAGGGTGTTCATATTCGTATCTGAAACCTCAAACCAGACTAATGTCATCTTACTCTCAGGAATCCTACTCTTTTCATCCAGCTTCATTTTTTTGCCTCAGTGATGGAGGATCCCTTTGGATCCTTTAGCCTCTCCAGCCACCATCGTCCTGCTAGACTCAACCTACATTCATCAAACACCAATGTGAGAATCCAAATGTTGACAAAATTTTGATCCAAGTGTTAGCTTAAAATCATGACAAAACCATTAAATTAGCCATTAAGCATCAACATTGAGAAGTTCGGGATTTTGAGCTAACCGGGGAAAAATAATCGTGAAAGAATTTCAGAAAATTCTAAACCACGTGGATTCTCCCGACGAAGCACCAATGTCAACAATGGACCAGCAAAATGAACACAAGCAACATACAACAGTGAAACTCATCAAGCTAAAGCAAGATATGTTTAAGCATTCATCATTAGACTCATCAATTTTATCCAATTTCTTAAATTCCACAAAGCATAGTAGAGAATTCTGAAAAAATCTGGCCAGACTAGAATTTTGTGAAGAGCACAAAACTCTAAACACCATCATAATTCTGGGAAACTAAAGGAATTCGAGAAAATTCGACTGGGCAGGAAAATCCCAAGGTCGACAGAAAACCCGAAAATCGACAATCCAACACGAACTCGCTCAAATTGACCTAAGGTCACAAATTTGAGGACCCTAGGCACAAAAATCATTCAACATGAGCCTCCTATAGATCTTCAAATCCTAGGCTCAATCGAAAGTAGATCAAGATGAAATGGTGATGCCCTAGGCATGAAACCCTAGATTTTAACCATGAACGCATAGGGCAAGCCATGAAATGCCCAAACACATAGGAATTCAAACTCCAAGCAAGACCATAACATTTTAAAGCACAAAAATATTGAACATCTCAACTCAAGAGAACACAAATGATAAAGAAAAATGGCATAAAGCTCCAAAAATCAATCAAGTTCAGAAACCTAACGGCAAGGCGGAAATTCAAAAAAATCCAACCCAGGCAGAATTCTGTGAAGGCCAGAAATCTCCAAACTACAGTGTAAAATAGGCCGAGCCAGACTTCGAGCGCAATCCAGGAAAATCCAGATGGGGCGGACAATCCCAAACTGGCTCAAAAACCCAAACAGCAGCATTGAAACTGGAGTTTGCAAGAAATCTGGGAAAATCTGGACAGACCAAAAAATCCTGAACTAGGGTAAAAACCCGAACTTTGCCCAAAACATAAGATTTTCAATTTTCAACTTGGGGAAAAAACTTGGGCAAGCAAGATAAACATCCAAGGACCTCAAAAGCAACTAGGACAATAAAATCAATAGGCCCAAAAGATGCCAAAATTTAGAGCAAAAGAAAGGGGGGAAGGGGTCCCATTTTAATCAAATTTAAAATGGGGTGGTTATGTAAGGCATAACAATTGGCGACTTGGATGAGAAAAATGGTTTAACCATTTTCAAGAAACTGAGGGATTCAGTTACCCAAAATTCCTGGTTTATGGACATCACAATTCCAGTTAGGTCATTTTTAGTAAACAAGGTTGAGCTAGAATCTCAAATGTAAATCAACACTAGCTACCCCTAAATCTATGTGTGTGCTTGATGGTGCATCACCCTTTTACAAAGTTTTCCTCATCTTTTGAACAATCTTGCGTAGGATTTGAACTACATGAGTTGATTCCCTTTAACTATTGTGCAATGATATCCTGGGCATTACTCCACTGCCAGTCAAGTGTCCATAGCTCCGACGGTGATACCTCTAGTTTTCCCACAACATTGCTCTACCGCTAGTTAGGTGTCCATAGCCCCGATAGAGATACTAGAATCACCCATTCAGTATTGATTTTTCTTTTCTTAGATAGTTCTCTTTTTTGGCGTTCCTTCATTCAATTCCTTCTCAATATGTCAGATGTCCAACATTTGTACTGGGTTGAAAACTACCATGGACCTCATAACAGCATCTGGGTAATCAGATTTTTCACTCAAATCTTCCAACACCATCGTCCTAAGAAAAATATACCATTACAAAAGGAGATGTTTCTGATGATTTGTGATAGATTCAATCGTAGTTAGTGAAGATTGATTACTTTACACCTTGTTCTCAATGACTTTCCACAACTCTCATTGACAATGGACATAAAACAATGAATTTAGAACAAAATCATCCAATCAAAAAACCTGAAAAATATCTAAACCAACTTCTCTCCTAGTAACCAAAGTATACTTTAGATAACAACCCCCTTACTCAATTGAATAAAATGGAGGTCCCCACCAAAAAAAAAATGAAAAAAAAAACACAAGGAAAAGACAAAACCAACAGAACAACAAACTATTTACATATATACAACCCAAAAAAATACTAGACCTTTTATGACCCAAAATAATGTTTGAGAAACTATCCATTTACATGCAATGGAATAGGTTCTCCTGTTAAACTACTCAGCTAGAAAGCATTTTCTCCTAGTATTTCAGCAATTTGATAGGGACCCAACCAGAGCTTATCAAAATTCTAGTGGTCACCCTTCTTTTCATTGGCTTTATCCCACAATAAGACAAGGTTTGATATCCTAAAATCCTTGACTTTGGATATTTTGTCAAACCAACGTTTGACAACAGCCTGGTGCCTAAAGAATTCCTGCAAAGCAACATCTCTCTGCTCTTCTAATTTCAGCAAGCCAACTAACCTTACTTCAATCCTATCATCACTAGAGTAAAATTCCTGCATAAATTTTAGGACAGTTATTAGCAAGTGAATAGGGAACACAGGCTCTTGGCCATACACTAGCTTAAATGATGAAGTCTTGAACACAACCTTGATCCTAGTCCTATATGCCCATAACACAAATCTTAACTAGGTATGCCAATCTCTAGGATTGTTCTCTAATAGTTTTTTGATTACTCCTAGGAGATTCTTATTAGTTGATTCTGCAACTCCATTTCCTTGCAGATAATAGTTTGAAGAATACTTTAAAACAATCCTATGATCATAAGCCCATGAAATGAACTTGGTAGAAGAAAAGGCAGGGCCATTGTCACATACCAATGCAAAGGGTACTCCAAACCTAATTGTGATGCATTCAGTGAGGAACTTGATTACTACCTTTGTTGTGCTATTCTTGCAAGGTATAGCTTATGTCCATCTCGTGCAGTAATCTATGGCAGTCAAAATGAATTTATGTCTTGCAGAATAATTTGGGTTAATTACCCCAATAAAATCAAATGCCCATTGGGCAAATGGCCTTACCTCATAAACAGGCTGTAATGGCATGGCTAGATAATGCTCTCTTGATGCAGAAGTTTGACATATATGATATGTCCTTACATGTTGGTGGGAATCCTTAAAAAAACATGGCCAATAATAACCAGATATGAGGATCTGATGTGCTAAAGAATCCGTAGAACCATGACTTGTGACATGTTTCCTATGAAATTCAGCAATTGTGTGCTTAGCTTCTTGTTGATCAAGGCATCGTAGATAAACCCCCTCAAAATTATTTTTGTATAACAATCCTCCTTTGAGCATATAATGAGAGATTTCCATTCCCAGTGCTCTCCTTTGAGTTGTATTCATTCCCTTTGGGCACCAATTATTGAGCATGAAATAAATAATATCGGCATACCAAGAGTCATTAGAAAAGGACTGTGTTGTGTACTGCTGACAAGTAATGTTCTTACCAGCATTCATCATTGCTCTAGATAGGCCTTGACCTCAGACAAGTTTCATAGGGTGAATCTTTAGATCAAACTCCTGTAAAATAGACATCCATTTCCCCCTTTGTTCTCCCAACTCGCTCTGCATAAGTAGAGACTTCACAACAGCATCAGGAACCCAACAATGATCTGACTTCGAAGGATATAATGCCTAAACTTCTTGACAACTCTAACCAATGCAAAATCTTTTTTCTCAAGAGGTGGGTACTTGACTTCAACATTCTTAAACAGAGAGCTCATGAAGGAAATTGGCCTTTCATCCCCCTCCTCTCTTCGTTGTGTCAGGACAGCTGCACATGAGTGTTCACAAGAAAAAGAATAAATATAAAATGGCTTCAAGTAGTTAGGACTGGTGAGGACTGGTGCCTCCCAAATGGATTGCTTAACCTAAGAAAAAGAATCATTTTCCTCATTACTCCATTCTATTCTAGCATCTTTCTTCATCATGTCGTTCAGAGGTTTAACAATTTCTACAAAACCTGTGATAAACTTCCTCACAAAGTTGATCTTTTCAAAGAAGGATCTCATCTCCTTCTTACTTCCTGGCATGGTTAACTTCAGAATAGAAAACACTCAGTCTGGATCTATTGATATCCCTCTTTCCGAGATTATGTGTCCCAAAAGTTTCCCTTCGGAAACCCCGAACACACACTTTTTAGGATTCAGAGAAACACCATATTGGATACATCTTTCAAGAGCTTTAGCCAAGTCTGCAGCATGGTTTATTCTATCTTTAGAGAATACTATTAGATCATCCATATAAATGATGATGCACTTTCCAATCAAATCTTTGAACGCTACGTCCATTGCACAATGAAAGGTTGCTCCAGTGTTTATCAAACCAAATGGCATCCTCTTGTAAGCAAATGTTCCCCACTTAGTAGTGAAGGTTGTCTTCATTTTGTCTTCATAATTAATGATCACTTGATTGTACCCAGAATAACCATCTAGGAACGACATCATTTGAGACCCATTGATGGTTTGCAAGTCTTCGTCCAGAGAAGGGAGTGGGTAGTCTTTTTCCGAAGCTCTATTCAGATTCCTGAAATCTACACATAGCCTGATCTCCCCATTCTTTTTATGAACTAGAACCAAGTTAGCCACGCATTTTGAATGTCGTACAGGGAAGATTATTCTTGCATAAAGCAATTTCTGAACTTCCTTAAAGATTAGTGGTTCAATCAGGGTGTTGACAGGATGATGTTTATGCCAAAATGGTCTAGCTTCAGGCTTCAAAGGAATAGTATGAGTTATCATAGAAGTATCAAATGTTTTTAGATCTTCATACCCCCAAGCTATTGCAAAAATATCTTTCTTCAGTGCCCTCAATATATCTTCTTTAATTGCTTCAGGGCAGGCTTTCCCTATGTAAACATTCCTTTCAGGGCCAAAGTCAGCTAAGTTAACAGTTTCATATTCACCTCCCTTATCTTCGATTGATACCTTTTCCCGAGCCCTTGGATCTAAATCAAAAATTCTTTCTAAGGCCACCATTCCCTTGGGAATGCTATTACTTTTTAAATTGAGGACACCTTCTATATCGCAGTCTTCGGGGTTCCATTCTCCTTGATCCCTGTCAGACTCATCGATGATCTATCCTTCGAAAACATTTGAGCTTGCTAGAAAAGAAAGGATATGTCAATCATCGTCAAAGACTTGAAAGTACCTGACATTATCAGGGATAGCCAGGGTGGATATCAATTCTACTGAGAATCTCTTGATCTTGGAGTCTTGCATGGGCTCCAGGTTACTTACGTCAATAGCTAATGAATCTGCTATTTGATTCTCCTCTCTAGGGATTAAACTAATCCCAAAAGCATCAAATTCTTCAATCAGGTTCCACACCTGATTTCTATAAGTTGCCATCCTTTTATTGTGACAAGTGTACTGGCTACATACTTTCTTAATAATCACTTCTAAATCTCCTTTAACCATCAAGGTAGTAATTTTCTTCTGATGTGCGAACATCAGTCCCCAAGCGAATGCTTCATATTCTACTATATTATTAGTGCATCCAAACTGTAACCTGTAAGAAGCAAAAAATATTTTTCCCTTTTGGGCTGGTTAACTCAATTCTAGCACCACACCTTGTTTTAGATTTGGATCCATCAAACATGAGGGTCCATAGCTAATTATGAGTTGAGGTTGATCTCTTTGAGCTTGTTGTGGGTGCTTGGATAAGATGAACCATGGGTGGGGCCACCTGATATTTTGCATCAAATATTGGGAATGGGTGTTCAATAGGTTCATCAGGTGCAATATCCAATTCCCACTCAAATATATCATGTAATCCTATGATATCTTTCTGACAATTATATGTATCCTTGATTAACCCCTTGGGTTTTGGTATACTTGTGAGTGCAGGGGTATCAAACAAACCCTGGGGTTGTTCAACATAACTATGTTAGTCTGGTATTATGACCAGGGTAAGTTCAGTCTGAGGGGGGACTTCCTCTAATGGGGCTTCAAATGAAAAGTGATTTGAAACAGTCTTAAGGTGACTTGGACTAGTTTCTTTAGTTTGGAAAACATGATTTACAACACTGATGCAGGGTTGGTAGGTCAATTCTAAATGATTTTGGTAGTGCACCCTACACCAATTTGGGAGTAGAAGACTCCACAAATCGATATCGTCCCCTAAGACTAGCTGATCTTGTTGAAGCTTCCTGATCAATACCTACTGGTTTACACTAAACATGGGATCAGGAAATTCTTGCATTGACAAATCATTAGAATCAAGGACCGAAAGAGTCATAATTTCCTCTCTTTTATAAACCCCTATCTTAGTTTCAAAATAAGCTACCTCATTGGGACAGTCATACTCAGTGATGATATGTTTGAGGCTAGGTTCACTCTCAATCCTAATCTGCGTAGGTATTCCACCCCATGGTAGCGACATATGTGAAAAGTCAAGGGAGAGATATACCCCTATACTCTTCATTAGATCTTTGCTCAAAAGCATACCGTAAGTCTCAGGAATGTCTGCTACCTGAATATCCATATTGGTTTGAATCCTAGGGTTAGACCCTACTTGTACATGTATATTTCTCAATTCTCCAACTACATTAACCTTTGTTTTATCAAGTTGGATGACCTTCTTGTTTGTTTGGACAGGATTCAATCCCAATTTCTTGCATACAGAAAACAGCATAACATTTCCAGAAGCCCCTAAATCTAGCAGACAATTGTATAGATTCTTCCAACAGATTCTCAAACTTAAAATAAATGGTGGGGTCCCTACCTTGTTTCTGAACAAAGTTGTGTTCATGTCTGCAGCGGGTGCCACCTTGGTTTTCCCTTTTGATTTATCAGCTTCTTCCAAAGCTTTCAGCACTATATCTCGTTGGGAAGGGCACCATTTTAGGATGTCAAAGTATGATAAAGAGGTTTTCTATTTCTTCATCTAAGAAACAATATCAAATTTCGTATTATAACTTGCATTATATTTGAAAACACCAGATGAATTATCTTTGCTAGGGAAGTCAGGTAGACCCTTTGATGGAGGAGGGTTGTTTTCAGCACTCTGATTCAGAGGCACCATGTGGCTAGGTGGTGTTGATGTAGTGAACGAACCCTTATTCTAGTTTCTTAGGAAGTGTCCTCCATTTGTCTCAAAGGCTTGGGCATCATACACATCTTCCTCTGGTTCATTCTCATTCTACATTGGGAATGAAGGTTCTTCTTCAAAGAGGTCATAAGCCATTGTTGTATCCATTGAGCCACCTCCTTTATTTGAATTCCCTTCGAACGTTTGGGCATCTGACTATGCCATCTTCACAACCTTCTCCATTTCAAGACAATTCACCTCAGACTGAGTTGCAGTATCATGTAGCCTCCACCAGTTAGTCATAAAATTTAGGTCAGCCACATTTGTAGTATGTGGCCTGTCCTCATTAGCTTGACAATTGTGAGAAACCCCACCATTATTTGGCCCTGTGTTCCATTGTCTATTTTTATTAGGCCTCTGGTTATATCCTCTATTCTAACTTTGATAGCCTTGGTTAGGGAAGTTTTGGCCTTGATAATTCCTCTAGCTATGATTGTT
This sequence comes from Sequoia sempervirens, assembly GCA_007258455.2. Taxonomy (NCBI): domain Eukaryota; kingdom Viridiplantae; phylum Streptophyta; class Pinopsida; order Cupressales; family Cupressaceae; genus Sequoia; species Sequoia sempervirens. The sequence goes on along the minus strand of VDFB02193867.1, from coordinate 261,489,514 downwards.
TTTGTTCTGATAATTACCCTGATTATTATTATTCTAATTAGGGTAATTACCTTGATTGGCATAATTACCTTGGTTCTAAGAGGGGTTCAGTTTAAGCTGAGCCATGTCATTTGTAACCTAAGACAGAGTTTTCTTTAGGGTCTCCACCTCTTTTATGAGTTGAACTATCTTTTCACTCTCAGCATTCTTAGCAATAGGTGGCTAACTGATAGGATTTTGTATTCCAGCTTGATTATAATGACCATGTGGACTGTGATGAGCCTATGATTGTTGAGAGAAGTCAGGAGCTCCATTGCCAAAGAATGGAATAGGAGATTGAGTCTACAACTCAGACATAGGTCCATAATGGGAAGGAGACATCCCTGGGACACTATTGAATAAAGGGGTTGGGTTAGGCATCAGATACCCCATAGAAGGAAAACCTCCTCCCAAGTTCCCTTGTTGAGAGCTAGTTTGTTGTTGTAGCTTGATGGCTAGATGATAAACTTTAGACAGAGAATCAATATCTATCAGCTGATAAGTACTTTGTAGGAACAAGCCAAGCAAAGGGTCTATAACTCTAAAATATGCCTGAATGGCACTATTCTCAGCAACTAGATATGGGTCCTACAATCTCCTATACATTCATTGAAACCTTGTATTAAACAAGGGCAGTGATTCACATGGCTCCTTCCTAATGGTAGCAAATTGATGGAACAAAATCGTTAGATCCACATAAACTTTGAACTGATTGATGAAAGAATTCTCTAGATCTTTCCAGCTCAGAATAGAACCTTGTGGAAGATTTAGGTACCAGTTGCATGCCATATCCCATAAGGAATAAGGGAACAACCTACAAACCACATCATGGTGAGCTATCTGGGCTCTGGTACAAGCATCCTTAAAAGCTTGTATGTGCTCCTTAGCACTCCTTGATTCACCAAGAATGTATTTGGGACAGAATCTCTCATGATTCTTAGGCATATCATGAAAGCCTCCAGGAATAATCCCCAATGGAGAGGGATTATTCACAAAAAATGCCATTGGTGGCTATGGTGGAGGTTGAGCTAGCTGTTGGATGGGCTGAACTAGCTGTAATGGCAATTGAGGTGGATTTGGTGGTGGATTTAGAGGTATCAACTGGGGTATTGGTGAAAATCTTGGTGGAGTGAGTGGAGCTAACAAGGGTGGTAGAAGTTTTTCCTTGTGAATCTTGTGTCTCGAGTTCTATCAAAGGTGGTGGGTTTTCAGTTGATCGAAGAACTCTATGGGACCTCTCTAGTGAGAAAGACCCAATGTTATCCAGTTTTCTCTTCTGGACCTCCTTCTAGCACCAGTTCTTGTTGAGGTGCCAAGTTGACCCACAACATGGAGGTAAGATAAAAGTGAAAGTATGTCACCTCTCCTAAAAAAGACAATCAGTAATCAAACTGATCACCTCCCAAGGTCCTTGATGTTGGTTCACAATGTTGTTGTTTGATGAAGTGGTTAATATGGCTATAATATTCAAGGGGCCTACTGGTTTTGAGCTTCTGGATTGTTGCAAGATCAAACATCTATCTAAACCTACTTTAACCAGGGGTTTTAAAGAAATAGAAAAAATATAGATCAAGGTTTTTCAAACTGAAAAGAATGTTCATTCATTCAACTAATCAGACTTGTTACCTTCCAAGGAATTCCTAAACTAGAACTGAAAAATAAAATTAACCTATAATTGATACAAAGTTTCATTCATTCACAGTGCAAACTTTAACAGTAGATTGCAAATCATCATTCAAACAAAACATAAGATAAAATTTCATTCCTTGAAAGCTTTTCAAATCAAATGATTAACCCAAAATGAATACCATTCTAGAGCATAATATAAAGTAGGTTTAAGTCTGGATGCTCCTACTGTCAATGAAACAGATAAGCACCATTTACAAATCTGGCAAGATCACTAGTGTACAGAAACCCAAGTCTTCAAATTATCTCCATCTATTCTAACAAAATCAGGAAGATACATCACCTCCTCCTCTTGTTGAACTGCAAAAAAAACATCTAACTTACTTAAGAGCCCTAACTTGCTTTTTTCAATATCCCATCCTCTACCTTTCTGCCTCTACTCTCCTTTTCTAACCTTTCTAACTTTTCTAACACCTTCTAACACTTCTTTCTCTAACAGTTCTAACCCTTCTAACCTTTACAAAAGAGGCAAAATGCCATATTTATAAAACCCGCCAGATGTGTCAACCCAGTTAGGGTTTACAATAAGTCGGTCATAGAACAAGTCGGCCCTAAAAGAATTCAAAACAAAGTCAAACATGCATTAAATGCATGGGCACCAACCAGATCAGCCCAAGATCTCCCACATAACTCAGACCAAAATGCGTGAAGAAGAGGCAAAGCGAAACAATGAGGAAGCACGACTTTCGATAAAGATTTGCATTAACTACTTCCCCCACTTCACCCATACCTTGTCCCATTCTGGCCTTCATCACCAAGAATGCCCTCTGCAAGCTATTTGCAAGTGGCATAGGTGAAACCCTAGCTCATCATTCAATAGCATTAATATTATTCTTCAGCTACCCCATAGTATTGTCTCAGTCTCTCTTGTTGGATTGATATTCATTAATGATTGTACTGTAGGTCGCTGCATCATCAAACTGGTGCCTAGTTACTGTATCCCATGATAGCCTTAGTCCTTTTTTAGCAGGGTGTTCATATTCATATCTGAAACCTCAAACCAAACTAATGTCATCTTGCTCTCAGGAATCCTACTCTTTTTGTCCAACTTCATTTTTTCTACCTCAGTGATGGAGGATCCATTTGGATCCTTTAGCCACCATCGTCCTGCCAGACTCAACCTAAATTCATCAAACACCAATGTGAGAATCCAAATGTTGACAACATTTTCATCCAAGTGTTAGCTTAAAATCATGACAAAACCATTAAATTAGCCATTAAGTATCAACATTGAGAAGTTCGGGATTTCGAGCTAAGCGGGGAAAAACAATCTGGAAAGAATTTCAAAAAATTCCAAACTAGGCGGATTCTCCCGATGAAGCACCAATGTCAATAATGGACCACCAAAATGAACACAAGCAACATACAACAGTGAAATTCATCAAGCTAAAGCAAGATATGTTTAAGCATTCATCATTAGATTCATCAATTTTATCCAATTTCTTAAATTCCACAAAGCATAGCAAAGAATTCAAAAAAAATCTAGTTGGACCAGAATTATTCAAAGAGCGCAAAACTCTGAACACCAACACATTTCTGGGAAACTGAAGGAATCTGGGAAAAGCCTGCAGGGCAGGAAAATCCTGAGGTCGACAAAAAACCCAAAAATCGACAATCCAACACGAACTCGCTCAAATTGACCGAAGGTCACAAATTTGAGGACCCTTGGCACAGAAATCATTCAACATGAGCCTCTTATAGATCTTTGAATCCTAGGCTCAATCGAAAGCAGATCAAGACGAAATGGCGATGCCCTAGGCATGAAACTCTAGATTTTAACCACGAACACATAGGGAAGGCCATGAAATGCCCAAACACACAGGAATTCGAACTCCAAGCAAGACCATAACGTTTTAAAGCACAACAAGATTGAACATCTCAACTTAGGAGAATGCAAATGATAAAGCGAAATGGCATAAAGCTCCAAAAATCAATCAAGTTCAGAAACCTGACGGCAAGGCAGAAATTCAGAAAAATCTGGCCCAGGTGGAATTCCACAAAGGCCAGAAATCTATGAACTGTAGTGTGAAACAGGTCGAGCCGGACTTCAAGTGCAATCTGGGAAAATCTGGATGGGGCGGACAATCCCGAACTGTCTCAAAAACCTGAATAGCAGCATTGAAACCAGAGTTTGCAAGAAATCTTGGAAAATTCGGATGGAACGGAAAATCCCGAACCAGGGTAAAAACCTGAAGTTTTCCCAAAACATAAGATTTTCAATATGCAACTTGGGAAAACACTTGGGAAAGCAAGATAAACATCCAAGGACCTCAAAAACAACTAGGAAAATAAAATCAATAGGCCCAAAAGATGTCAAAATTTAGAGCAAAAGAAGGGGGGGAAGGGGTCCCATTTTAATCAAATTTAAAATGGGGTGGTTATGCAAGGCATAACAAAACCCTTTAGATCCACACAATCATAGGATCAACACAAAAGAAACACATAGCACATACTAGAGCACATTCTGAACACATACATAACTCTGACTTCATTCTTTATTAATTTTCTCAAAATCACTTGGTAACCCATCATATCAACATATTTACAACATCATAAAGATAGCTCCATGTACTCACAACATCTTAACAACATCTCAACTATACATGCACAATCTACAACATCATGTACTATTTTGACATTAATGAAAACAATAATGATACCACCAAACTTTCTCATACTTGCAACAATCTCCCCCTTTGTCATTGATGGCAACAGATTATGTGAAAAAATATCAAATACAATACTCTCCTTTATTTTCTAGATTAGACAACCTGCACAACATCCCTGCATTCTTAATATTCCAGGAAAATACCTTCTCTTCCTCTTCTACTATTTTTCACATGACTCTCTCTCCCACTTTGACATCAATGGAAAAGATAAAAAAATGTGATCACTCCCCCTTAGGAGTGCACCCATACAACTCATACTGCAACAATGAAAATTTTCTACCCCCCCTGCGGAGTAGACCCATTCATCTATCCAAATAAATGAGGAATCTATGGATCCACTGGACTGATGCACCTCCATGTGCACCTAGCTCGGAGGGCCAATGACCCCCAACTTCCCCCTGAGATACTCAAAAGTATCCTTTGGAAGAGCCTTAGTAAATATATCTGAAATCTAATCCTTTGTAGACACATACTCCAGCCTGACTTCATTCCCCAATACTTTTTCTCTCAAGAAATGATATCTGATAGATATATGTTTTCTTCTTGACTACATGACTAGATTCTTTAAAAAATTATAGAACTTTTATTATCATAGAAGATAGGTATAGGCTCATCACATATCACTCCAATATCCTTCAGTGTTTGCTTCATCCACAAAACCTGTGTGCAACAAGATGTTGCAGCAATATACTCTACTTCTGTAGTGGATAAAGAAACTGATTCATGTTTCTTACTTAACCATGAAGCCAATCTTCCACCAAGAAAGAAAGCACCTACACTGGTACTCTTCTGGTCATCCACACAACCATCCCAATCTGCATCGATGTAAGCACTTAAAGTGAAATCACTATCCTTAGGATACCATAATCCATAATCTGGAGTGCCTTTAAGATATTTGAATATCCTCTTCATAGTTGTAACATGTGCTTCTTTAGGTTTTTCTTGAAATTTGGAAACTAAACATACTGTATGCATGATATCCGATCTAGTAGCAATCAGATACAGTAGTCTGCCAATCATAGATCTATACTTGCTCTGATCAGTTTTAGCAGATTCATCATCTTTACTCAGCTTACATATGGTCACCATGGAAGTACTAACCAGTTTGGAGTCATCCATTCCAAACTTCTTTAACAACTATTTGACATATTTCAATTATGAAATGAATATCCCTTTATCAGTTTGATTTACTTGAAGACCAAGAAATAAATTCAACTCACCAATCATGGACATTTTGAATTCTTTTTTCATTTCCTCTGCAAATCTCTTACACATACCTTCATTTCCTCCAAAGATGATATCATCAACATTTACTACCACTATCAACATTTTTTTTCCTTCCATCTTGAAATAAATATTACTATCTGTAGAGCCCTTATTAAACTTTTGTTGTGTCAAATATATGTCCAATCAAGCATACCATGCTCTAGGAGCTTGTTTCAGTCCATACAATGTCTTTTTCAACTTACAAACCATAATCCAGTATGTCTGATAACTTAAATCCTTCAGGTTGTTCCATGTGTACTTCTTCTTCCAGTTCTCCATTTAGAAATGTAGACTTGACATCCATTTGATATACCTTGAAATCCTTGTGTGAAGAAAATGTCAAAAACATCTGAATAGCCTCCATTCTTGCCACCAAGGAAAATGTCTCTTCAAAGTCTATGCCTTCAACTTGTGAGCATCCCTTGCAAACAATTATTTCTTTGTTTCTTACAACTTCACCATTTTCATTCAACTTATTCCTGAACACCCACTTTGAACTAATTACATTCTTATTCACAATTCTAGGAACCAGTTCCCATGTCTGATTCTTCTCTATTTGCTGCAACTCTTCTTTCATAGCTCTAACCCAACTCTCATCTTCGCATGCTTAACATACAGACTTAGTTTCTATTTTAGAAAGTAAACATAGATTTACCTCTGAAGTTGCTATTTTACTTCTTGTCTTCACACCTTCACTCTTATCTCCAATTATTTGTTCCTCTGGATGATTCTTTTGGACATACTTAGGAGTCTTAGGAACAAGTTTTGGTGCTTCTTCTTCTTCTTCAGTTTGTTCTTCTTCATCTTCCTCATTCTCTTCATGTACTGGTCCAGAGATAGGATCATCTAGTTCAACTTCACTTATCTCAATAGGTCTATGCATATCCTCATCAACCTTCACATTAGGTTGATCCCACAATACTGGTTTACAATTTTTTGGAGATCTTGATTTTTGCTAAAATCACATATTTTAGAAAATATAATTTAAGCCTTGAAATTTTCCATTTAAGGATTCCAATTGAAGAGGTTTTGATCAAACCACCTTAGATCAAACCCCCTTGGATAGAACCCCACTATTTTTAAACCATACCTATAATGGAGTCTCCTTTACACCTATCAAAATGCTGATAAAAAACCACTTTTGATTTACCTTTTGGGGGATCAAATGAATTCATTTAAAATTTATTTTTTGTAAGTATGTAGTCCTTATTATAAGCTTCCCAAAAAGTATAATTTTAAATAAATTTAATTTAATTATTATATTTATTTGTTATTTCTTGTGAATGTAGGTTTTTCACTAAAATCAGCTCTTTGTTTTGCACATGTGGAAAAATAGTAGATTACAATTTTTTTTTTGAAAAATATTAGTGAACTAGATATTGAAGTCCTTAATCCATCTAAAAAAAAAAATTCAATACATACAAAAAAAGTTATGTTGTATACAATCTGCCTAGGTTTGAATTGTAATTCGTTGGACTTCAAAACTTGATTAAGGAAAAAATATTCAATAAAACACTATAAAACCAAATGAAATCGCTAGAAATCATAGTTACAAATCTAAATTTGAAAAGAATAGAATTTTATCCTTCATGGAAAAAAAATTGTGTTGTATACAATGAGCATCACTCCTTAAAAATGATGTTTACTGAAAAAAACTAGTTTTCGAAGGAGATGGAAAAAGAAGTGCAATATGATTCCAAATCTATTTAAAAATATATATTTAGAATCTACAGACAAAATGTCACAAATCACTAGTTTTCATCATCTTCAAATTCCACATGGTTTAGCCACTATAGGTGCCTGAAAGTGAAGATTTAGTTAAAAAAATTAGTTGGGTGTCCAGTTTGGCCAAAAATTATAAACCAATATTGTGGGAACACCCATTAGCACTCTCAACAATCTTCCTCAATATTTTATTAAAGCATCTATATGCTTTGCTAGTAGTTGAGTATCCAAGGAAAATCTCTTCATCACATCTAGCATCAAACTTCCCAAGTTTCTCATCATCTCTTTTAATGTAACATCTTCTTCCAAATATCTTAAATTACTTCACAGTAGGAGCCTTACCATTCCATAACTCATAAGAAGTCTTTGTGCTATTTCCTATGATCTAAACTTTGTTAAGAACATAAACAATAGTGTGTATTGCCTCTCTCCAGTACACATTAGGTACATTTTCTTCTTTCATCATGGTTCATTCAACTTCCTAAACAATCTGATTCTTTCTCTCAACAACTCCATTCAGCTGAGGAGTTCTAGGAGCAGAAAAATGTCTCTTTATGCTATGCTCTTCACAAAATGCATTGAACTCACTAGAAGTGAATTCTCCACCTCTATCAAATCTCAAACATTTGATTCTCATATTCACTTCATTCTCTACCCTTGCCTTGAACACTTTAAACCTATCCAGAGCCTGAGTCTTATCTCTAAGAAAAGAAACCCATGTCATTCGAGAATAATCATCAATAAGGAGCATGAAATATATGTTACCATTTAGCCTTCCTGTCCTAGTAGGACCACAAAGGTATGTATGAAATAATTCCAGCATTCTGGTAGCTAATTGTTCTTTTCCTTTAAAATTGCATCTTGCTTGTTTCCCCAACTGACAACTTCTACAAATAGTATTAGCAGGCTTTGTGATTTTAGATAGATCTCATACATCTCTTGAACTAATCCTAACTAGATTATCAAAGTTTACATGTCCCATTCTTCGGTGCCACAACCAACTTTCATTAACTTGAGATACAAGGCACTAACCATCAACACCCTTAAGCTGGTAGATGTTTCCATAAGTTCTCCTTCCTATAGCAACCATAGTTTTGAACCCTTTTTTGATATCATGGGTATTATCCTAAAACATAAGTTTGAAACCTTTTCTACACATCTTTCCAATACTTACAAGGTTATTCCTTAAGCCCTTTACATAATATACATCATCAATGTTGTGTATTCCATCAAAACTAATTGTACCTTTCCCAAAAATATTTGCTCCTAAATCATCACCAAACATGACCAAACCACCACCATACTTTTCAAGTTTAGTGAACTTACACTTATCTCCAGTCATGTTATTAGAAAATCCATTTTCAATCACCCAATAGTCTTCATCATGTCTAGCATGAAAGGTAGTAACCAAAGTACCTTCCATCACATCCTTCTTGTTCTCTGAATCACTTTCTCTTGCACATCTTCCAGAGTTAGCAGGCATAGATTTATTCTCCAAGGCTAAGAACAAGCATTCACTATCATCACCCTCATAATCAGATTCATCATCAAACATACCAGCTTCTTCTCTAACATAATACAACTTCTTGAACTTCCTATCCTTTCTATCTTTATGATATTTTTCTTCTTATGTACAGCTCTATTTGGACATCTTAAAGCATAATGACCAATATTACCACAACTGAAACATTTAAAGGGAAAATAACCTTTATACTTAGTGGTACCTTTCTTCAACTTCCTTGTACAGTTTTCTTCCAACACATCTGAACCATCACTATCCGGATCACCTTCAATATTTGTTGCTTTAAATGTTGATTTTGTTTTCTCCTCTTTCTTTCGAAACTTTCTCATCTCAAATTCAATCAAGGTGCCAAATAGTTGTTCTTTAGTAAACTTCTTAGGATCATACACTTCTTCAATAGTTGAAACCTTATCACTGTAACTCTCTGGAAGGATCATCAAGATCTTCTCCATCACATCTTCAACAATCAGAGTGCCTCCTTGAATTTTCACATCATTCACTGCAATATCAACTCTTTGGAAATAGCTTGCAATATCTTCACCTTCTTCCATTTTCAAATTCTCATATCTTCGCTTTGTTGTTAGCTTCTTTAAAAATTTCACTCTATCATTTCCTTCATAAATATCTTCCAACTTCTTCCACACTCCATAAGCAATTCCCAAAGAAATAACTTTACTTCGCTCAGTCTTAGATAAAGCATTGTAGATCGCATACCTCACTTTTTCATTCTCCTCATAAGCAGAAACCCCATCTGCAGTAGAAGGACCACTTTCTGGTGCAACATACTTCAACTCAATAGCCTTCCAAGTCTTGTAACCAAGAGAGATTATGTAACCTCTCATCTGCACTTTCCTATCACTATAGTCAGATCCATCCAACATAGGGATCACCAATTTTTGCATCATCGGATCTACCTCAAGTGGTTAAGCTCTTCACCAAGGAACCAATGCTTTAATAACAATTGTTAAAAGGTGAAAGACAACTGAGAAGGGGGGTGAATCAGTTTTCACCAAACACAAATTCAAATCTCAACCACTTATCAATTTCTTATCCACTTAATTCTTTTATTAAGTATGAACATAAAATGCAAATAATACAAAGCAATATCAACATAGGAAACACCAGATTTACGTGGAAAACCCAATGAGGGAAAACCACAGTGAGGATTAACTCACAATATAAAGTAATAGCAAAACTGAATACAAGAGGCTCACTGCCCAGATACAAAGGCTCACTACCTACGAAAAGGACTCACTATCCAATAGGGAGGCTCACTGCCTATAGATACAAAAGATTACTATAGAGATCCACCACAATAGGTTACACTCATTTATAGCCTTGATAATAAGAATTGTAGACACCATCAGCTCACTACTTTCAGGAATATAACACATTAAAGTACTATTTCCTCAATTCAATTTCATACAACTCTGATTTTATTCTTGATTCAAGATATTCTTATTCACAACATATTGACTTGCATTTATACCCTCTTCAACCTTAGAGACTTTCTCCAAGGTTGGCTACATTTGCTTCATTTCATAAACCTAATGAAAACACAAATGAACATTGAAGTACATGCTTCCCAGTAAGAAGGTAATATGCAGATGACATAACACACTTCATCATGCATGAGAACATGTCTCAGATACCTTCAGATACATCCACATCATCTACAACAACCTTTAAACCCTGAACACTTCTCACCAAATCATCCAGAAAGTACAAACACATAGTAATATTGAAACTCATCTTCTAGAGCACCAGACCACAAACATATTTTCCAGAACACAAGGAACACCATTACAAGACATATTCTAGATACGCAAAACCTGAAGCAAAGCAGTAGAGGACTCTGAAGCAAAAAAATTTCTCCTAGTCCATAGACAAATAGCTCTATCAAACCAATTCACATACCGGTGAACACAAATTTCACTCTCCATCAAACCAAAAGCTACAAACCAGGAGATGTCACCAAAAAAATCCCATAAATAACCCTTTAGATTCACACAAGCATAGGATCAACACAGAAGAAATGCAGAGCACATATCAGAGCACATTTTGAACACATACATAGCTCTGACTTCACTCTTTATTAATTTTCTCAAAAGCACTTAGTAACCCATCATATCAACATATCTGCAACATCATAAAGATAGTTCCATGTACTCACAACATCTCAACTATGCATGAAAAATTTGCAACATCCTATACTGTGTTGACATCAGTCACAACATTAATGGAAACACCGCCAAACTATCTCATACTTGCAACAAAGCATTTTGGATGCATTGGAATAGTAAAAAATGTTGCCAATATAACCAAAAAATTTGCAATCACTCGAATCTCACAAAACATATATGCAATATGAAGAGGCTATTAGATCTTTGCAAATCCTTTATGATTCTCCGGATCACTTAAAATGGAAGAGAAGAGCGTAGCGGAATTTACAAGATCTTTACACTAAAACTCAATCTCTTAATCGGGAATCTATGAACTTAGATTTCTCAAAATAAAAGCTCTGATACCATGTAATAAATCTAAAATAGATTGAATGACCCAATGGAATTTTTAAGAGAAAATCAAATTTACATAAATTGGAGAAACATAAGAATACAAACCAAGACTCTGAGAGATTATGCAATTTCAATGTGACAATATTTCATTAAGAACTTCCAAGTTGAAAAGATACAATGCAAAAGATTGCAAGAAGATGCAAGAGTATACAAATACAAGTTAGGTAGTGAGTTTATATAGAACTTAGGAGAGGAGATAGGTGGAAAATCCAACCAATAGGAATCAAGCACAAAAAGTGGAGATGGACCACCAAAAGTGGAGGATGCCACTAAAAGTGGAAAGTGGTTCCACCCTTTAAGGAAGGGGACACCATACACTTATCTCTTGTAATAAACTCACTTGATTATCCTAAGCAAGCTTAATTAAGTGTAGGAAAAACCAAGGACTAAGGGAAAATAAGTTAACCCACTAGGAAAATAATAACCTACACCAACAGAATCATCAAAGAAGGAGAAGCCTACTTGTGCATATTGCAAGAAATCAGAGCATGATGAACATCAATGTTATTCAAAACAAATTGATGAGTTGAAGCATCTTCTTAAGAAACATCAAATCAATGAGTCTTCAAAGGGGTTTTTTTTCATTTCATATCCCCCTTTGATGACCCATCATTGATAACCAATCTGAGTGATCCTACATGGGCCATCTTGCATTCCTAAAATTGGCTAAGTCCCAGATTTTTGGGGTTTTGGGTTGTCACTTACCTTCTTCCTTGCTTGTTTTTTCCATCGCTTCCTTCCTTCACCTCTTTCTTCTAAGTGTTTTGGGTTTCAACTTTCACCCTTACCCTTTACCTTCTGCCGATCCCACAAGGTAAGCCTTTGGCCTTATCTGCACCACCTAAAGCTCGATAAGGTTTGATTTGGCTAAGTCCTTTGTCTTGTTAGACTTCGTATTTCGGTCCTCCATCTTCCATCTTCCATTCCTCTTCCATACATTTCTTCTTCTTTTCCCTTCACCCTTGTTCCTTATCTCTTACTTTTGGAGGTAAGAGGTAAGGACTCCCTCTAGCCTCCAAAAGTTGATTTTTTGGCGTTTGGGCATCGCCTTAGGTTCCTTTGATATGTCGAAGGACTTCATAGTTGGTCTCTCTGACATCTTCTTCTCTATCCAATGGCTTCCCTTTTGAAATTTGACTAAGTGTTAGTATTTTGAAGGTCGGTCTTCGAACTTCTCCATTACATCTTACCTTTCATCAGTAAGAGGTAACTCTCCTCCCCGTCACCCCACACTTCTTTCTTCTTGATTCTTTTTCTTCTCTTCTTCCTAGTACATGGTAAGCGTGATGTCCAATGGACCAATCTCTGAAGGCTATATATTGAGGGGAGAATTCAATGATGGTGAGACCAGTGTTTTGGTCCCTCTGATATTTCGATGGAGATAATATCGAAGAGAGAATACATTGTTAGTAGGACCAGTTTTGTGGTCCCTTCAACATCCTGATGGGATGGTGATGTTGGTGGGACCTATGTAAAGTGAAAAGGGTGACATCAAAGGGAGAATGAAATTTCAAAGGGACCTTGATGCTTGTCCCTTCGACATTCCAACAACCTCATCTTTAGAGGTTGACATAATTTAATTCCAAGGCTTCTAAAGGAAAAATTTTAGGCCTGACTCCCTGGTGATCCACATATTGGCATAATTTTCTTCCCTGATGCCATTAATGCATATCTATCTCCTAGTGACTGAGCTTGACTGTTTTAGGGTTTGAGGACAACATTATACATCTTGGTGACTTCTCTAGGTGGTTTGGTGGATGTCATACTCATTCATTGCTGCTACTCATCCTCTCTAACCATTCCATGCCCTAAATCATAGATTTCACAGGAAATTTGTATGGCTTTTTTCTGCAAATCCTTATGGTGAGACAGATGGTTTGCAAGTTTTCTATTCTCTAGGTCCTTCTTGGCATATTTTTTCATGGCAGGTATGGTATCTATGGATCTTTTGGCATGAATTTTTGGGCACAAGTTTCTTGAATAGATCTTGTGTCTTCCCCGATCTGATTGATACCCTAGTTGGTTAGGGTTAGTTATTGTTCATTTGAGTTATGCTTAAACTATAAAATCAACACTTGTATTCATTTCAAGGGTTCTTCCTCTACCCTCTCTAGGGTTTTTCTATTGCAGAAACCGCATTCTTGCATTTTTCTATTGTAAAGATTGCTTCTAAGCTTTTATATTAATAAAGTTCAGTTACTATCATTGTTATTGCTTACATGATTGTGCAAAATTTGTTTACCTTCATGCTTGAATGTATTTTTTAAATTTTTTATTGATGTATTATGCCATTTAGAAGTAGGAAGAAACACATTTCTAATCTTGGTACATCACCATCCTTTCATTTCATGTTCTCCTTCTATCTCTTTTCCCCTATGATTTGTTAGATTAGGTTAGTGATAGGATTTTCATTGTGTTGGGTAAGATGAAAAAAATTGCACTTAGTTTAGAAGAGGAATTCAGCCTTCTCTAAAGATTCAATCTAATTTGTGCAAGGTCCCACAACCTCAAGATTATTTCCATTGTGTCATTAGAACATTGAACTCTTGTTCAGTAGGGTGCAGTTTTATGTGTTCTGGCGTGCCCAATGGGACACTCAAAGAAATTTCATTTTTATTTCAGTTGATAGAAGGGTAATTCTCTCAACATTCCATCCTTGAAGAGGCTCTCAAACAAGTACCTAGTGACTCTACTATCAAGGGAGGAATCTACATACAATTGGTGACTCTACTGCTACCTAAAAGTCTTGGTTCAAGATCAGACCTGGACATTCATGCCAAGAATCCAAACAAGAGCATCTTATAGAGGTAATTTCCAATACATTTAGCTCTCCTTTTCCACTTGTGAAAGAAGAAATAGACAATATTTGTCACCCATAAGAAGAAATAGAAGCACAATTCCATCTCCTAGAGCCCTATCTACACCACCTATAGGTAGATTATTTCAAACTAGGACACCTACTACCCGTACAAAGACAAACTTATTTCATATGGCTATTCCTAGAAATCATCCCTTTGTATCCTTTACCGGTGGCAACCCCTTAATTTTAGCCCAAAAGGATAATATTCCAATCAATTCCCTCAAAATTATTCCTCATTTTACTGGTGAAACGTCTACAACTGTAGCAAAACACATCATAGATGTGGAAAATATATGCTAGATGTACAAGATGTAATAGAAGACAATGTGGTTGTTAGGTTACTTGCAACTTCACTGATAGGTAAATCATTATAGTGGTATAGAGTACTTCCTCCCAACTCCATTCACAATCGGGATGAGTTGGGGGAGAAATTATGCAAACATTTTGAAGATAAAAGTGACCATTTGTCCCTAGTAGAACAACTAACTACTATTAAAAGGGAACCTCATGAATTCATGAGTGATTTCAAATTCATATTTTAGAAGACTTGGGATAGAATCCTTTCCTTGGTCAAAACTTATTCTAAGCATGCTTTCCTATACTTCTTAAGAGCTCTTAACAAGTGATATAGATGTTATGATTTAGTCGATGGGTGGTTACACTTTACCAAATGCATATGATGTTGCTATTAGAGAAGAAAATTGTTTAATTTAGTTTGGGAAGATAGCTCCTAGACAACCAATGCCCTTATTTCTAGAGCTCCCTTCACATCCCATGGTGGCACCTATCCTGGTGGTTACTACTCCAGTGGTTCCCACAAACCAACCTTCTACTACTGCTACATTTCCACAAGATTGGGACACCTTGCTCTGAAGTATGAACAATGATTTGGTGTCAATGAAGAGGCAACAAGCTCAAAACAATAGGCCCTATTAGCCTCAAAATTAGGGTTATCAACAAAATAGACCGCCTTATCAAGGAAAAAATTAGTGGAATCATAGTAGACTCATGAGTAGAATGCATACACCTACTACTAGAAATTCTAAGGCTTTGGTTCTAATGAAAAATAATCTAGCACAAGAGTAAGAGTGGTGTTACCTTTGTGAGCAAGCTCACAACTAAAATTCTTGTCAAAATGGCAAGTTTGTACAAACTCTGGTAGCTTAAAATGAGACCTCTACTTTAGAGCATCAAATTGGCATGAGCCAAACAATTCCTAATAATCAAAATCATGCATGAGGTGACTCTTCATTTTTCATTTTGGGTCAAGAATATTTCTATGGTGTAAGTTAAGCGGATACCGATGCAATAGCACATAATTTGATATCAAAGAAAAGAGCAATGGAGGGTGGTGCATCTTTCATGGTTGGGAAACCATCATCTTCTCATCCATCTCAAAATTTTGTAAATGTTGGACCAACAGGTAGAACAACAGAAGTTCCACAACCAAGTTATCCTTTTAATAGGCCTAAACAAGTGGTGGAGTAGCCTAAGATCACACAAGCAACAAGAGTTGACCTTGTTCCAAAGGTTCCTTCTAAAGCCAATCAACTTCCTTTCAACATAGTAGAACAAATGAAGAAAGCTAATATGAATGTTACTATGTGGGAGGCTCTATCTATCCCATCACAAAGTGATTTTCTATAGCAAGATTTAAAGGAACATAGATAAAATGGATGATGTACAAGAAAAAGAGTAGACTACTCCATCAATCAGCCTAGTGCAGCCCCAAAAAGAAGGAAATCCAAACACAATTAGTAAGCCACCTCCCTTCTATCTTTCTTTAATTATTGGAAATTAGATAGTGCATAATTTTATGATAGACTCAAGGGGAAAGTAGTACAGTCATTCCTAGGGGGATTGCTGACATACTTAACATCAAGTATGAATCGGTAACTAGACAAGTTTTACAATTGGATGGCACTGTTGTAAATACCGTGGGGGTAATTAAGGATTTAAAATTGTCTTTGCATGCATGTCTCGGGTGTGATGTGTTGCAAGATATTTCATTCATAGACCTCCCTACTCATTTTTCCATTTGCTTGTCTAGGGATTTCATAGCTAACATAGGTGGGTACTTGTCTACTGATTGGTCTCACATGTTATTTAGAACTAGATATGACACTAACGAAACCATAAAATCTGAGCCTATAGCAAAGGATCATCTAGAGACTTACACTCCTATTCCAATAAACATGAACCTTACATTGCATGATCAAAATGAGGGATGTTCTAGTCATGATCCTGCAAATCCTTTAGAGGAAGTACTTGATTGTTTTTTGGATGAATGGGGCAATGCTTTATGTTTTGATCATTTTGTTGCTGTTGAATTAGAGGAGACTAGTCTTGGCACTTATTACATTCATGAGGAGAATTCTCCTATCCCTAATCTCATAAAATCTCAAGAGGATGTAGGATGATTGTGGCAGGTATTTTCTTATGGCTCTAGAAATAGAAATGGTGTTGGTGTTGGTGCTATGTTGGTATCTCTAAGCAAGGAGAAATATTACTTTTATTTCAGGCTTCAATTTAGTTGCACTAACAATGTGGTTGAGTATGAAGCACTCATCCAAGGACTCCAACTTGCACAAAAAATAAATATCAAATTGTTATAGGTTTTTTGTGACAGTGAATTGGTTGTTCATCAATTCCAAACTAAAATCTCAACCAAGAACAATCTGCTCAAATCCTACCGACATAGGGTTTTGGATTTAATTGAGTACTTTGAAGGTTTTAACATCCAAACAACTCTGAGGGATCAGAATAAACACGCTGACAAACTTGCAGCAGTTGGTGTTCAATTTGACATACCAACACATATTGCAAGTAAAAAGGAGTAGCATATTAGACTTGTAGTAAGGTCTATTGTTTTGGATAATCAAGATCATTGGCAAGTCTTTGACAATAACCAATAGATAGGGAATTTTCTATAGGAAGAGGTAGAATTTTCTAAAAGAAATCAGTCCAAGCTGCAAAATTAGTATGGTGATCAAATTGTGCAGCTAAGCAGCAACAAGATACCAAATGGTCGCATCACCCTTGAAGGTATTTTCAACCCTAATGATCAGTTAAAGTAGAAAAATATGAACTTATCTACAAAAGAGGGTGACTTAAGCCAATAGAAATTTTAGAGGTAAAGTCTCTAAACTTGGGAAAAGTATGCTCTACTATTGAACATGATGTTTTCATAGATCTCTGCAATAGATACAATGATGCAGTTGCTTGGAATTATGAGGACCTAAAGGGTTTAGACCTTAGCCTTTTCCAATATACTATCAAATTAGATCCAAATGCAAAACCTATAAGGAAAAAACAAAGGCCTATAAATCATAAGATTGATCCTTTGATGAAAAAGGAGTTAGCCAAATTGATTGAGGATAGAATAATTCTTCCCATCAAGAATTCTTCATGGGTTGCAAATCATGTTCCTATCAGAAAAAAGAATGGGGAGATAAGAATTTGTGTAGATTTTAGGGATCTAAATAGAGCATTTCTAAAGGATCATTATCCTCTCCCCTCCATGGAGAAGATTTTACAAAGAGTCAGTGGGTCAGAAAGGTTTTCTTTCTTGGATGGCTACTTAGGCTTCAATCAGATTCTAGTCCAAGAATCTAATCAACATAAGACAAAATTCACTACAAAGTGGGACACCAATGCTTATTGTAAAATTCCTTTTGGTCTAACTAATGATGGTGCCACTTTTCAGAGAGCCATGGATATGGAATTTTAAGGTGTGTTTAGATGGTTTGTTTTGGTCTACTTGGATGATATCACAATGTTTTAAAAGCATTCAAAAGACCATTTTAGTCACCTTGAGTAGACATTTCAGAAATGTAGGGAATATGGTATTCCCTAAATCCAAATAAATGTGTCTTTGACACTAATCAAGGAAAGCTTCTTGGGCACATTGTTTCAAAGGATGGCTTGGTCATTGATCTCGCAAGATTAAAATCCATCTTGGCCATCTTGCTTCCCAGACACAAGAAAGGGTTACAAAGTTTCTTAATCACAATTAACTTTGTGAGGAGGTTCATCCCAAATCTTGCTACTCTGTTAAAGCCTCTAACTTCTATGCTCAAGAAAAATATGGTTTTCAAGTGGACCAAGGAAGGTAGAGATAGCTTTGAAGCTATAAAACAAGAGATTTCTCAAGATCCTACCCTTGTCAATCCTGATTATGATAGGGATTTTATTCTTTATAACTTTAAAGGTGGAGAAAGTATATCAATTGTGCTAACACAACTAAACAAAGAAATTCTAGAGCAGCCCATTGATTTCTTTAGTGAGGGACTCACAGATTACGAGGTCAAGTATAGCTACGTTGAAAAGCAAGCTCTTGCTACTGTTAAAACATTGAAAAAATTAAAACATATGTTATCTAATAACAAGATACAGCTAATGGTACCCCATGTCAGCATTAAAGAGTTCTTATTGAGTAGATATATCAATGAAAAAATGGCTAGATAGATCACCAAGGTGATGGAGTATGACATAAACATTAAAATCACCAAGCTAGTAAGAGGCAAAGGGTTGTGTGAGCAACTTGTCTCAACATTTGAGACTCCTCCAGAGGTTTCCCTTGTGCTACAAGAATAGAAAGCACCAAATGAAGACATACAAGGCAGCTGGGTGCATGTGTTAAATAGGCGCAGGACAACTAAGAGGGGGGGTGAATCAGTTGTCACAAAATTCAAACTTAAGATTTTAACACTTATCAATTCCACAACCACACTATTTTGTTATTAAGTAAAAGCATGAAACACAAATAATAGAAGTAAATCAACATAATGAACACCATATATTTACGTGGAAAACCCAATAAGGGAAAAACCATGGTGAGGGTTAACTCACAATATAAAGATTATAAAACTGAATACAGAGGTTCACTACCAACGGCTCACTTCCCAGAAGAGGACTCACTGTCCAAGTTCAAAGGCTCGCTACCTACAGAAAGGACTCACTGTCCAATAGGGAGGATCACTTCCTATAGATACACAAGAGAATAAAAGATCCACCACAACAATTAACACACATTCATAGCCTTGATTAGAAGATTGTAGAAACCTTTAGCTCACTACCTTTAGGAATCCAACACAATGAAGAACTGTTGCCTCAACACACTTTCACACACTTCTGCTCTTATGATTTGTGGCTCACTTCGTCACTTTGCATCACACTGTCATACTATTCTTCACAACTCGATTTTCTTTTATACCATCCTCAACCTTAGAAACTTTCTCCAAGGTCAGCCACAAATACCTCAATTTATAAATTCAAATTAGGTCAGAAACTCAACATTCCTATGGTGGAAAGGAATGAGAGTGGACCAATAAAAACATTTAACCAAGACCAAAAATAATGTCTCGAATCAACCACACACCTCCTCAATTTAATTTTATTCTTTGAATGAAGTGTAAACACCAGGTCAGCCAAACCTAATGAAAACACAAATGAACATTGATGTACACGCTTCCCAACAAGAAGGTGAAACGTAAAATCCACAACATGATTCATTATTTATGAGAGTAAATCTCAAATTTCTTTAGATTCATCTGCAGAAAATACAATATGCTTCAAACTTTGAACACCTTTCACCAGTTCATCCGAACAATGCACACCCATAGAAAAACACTGAAACATGACTTTCGAAACACCAAACTTCAACATTCTTTTCCAAAACCCATAGAACACCACCTCAAGACATATCACAAATCTGCAAGATCTGAAACGAAACAGCAGAGGATTGTAGAGCAGAAACATCTCTTAGTCCATAGAAGACCAACTCTGCCAGAACAATTCACACACCGGTGAACGTAACTTTCATGTACTATCACACCAGAAGTTAAAACTTTGTATTTATCACCACAAGGTCACCATTATCAAATATTTAGATCTACAAAAGCATAGGATCAACACAAGATAAACATGGAGCATATACCAGAGCACATTCTGAACACATTCATCGCTTTGACTTTTCTTCTTTATTAATTTTCTCAAAATCACTTGGAAACTCATCAACACAACACATCTATAATGACATAAAGATAGCTCCATGTACTCACAACATCTTAGCTAGACATATACAATTTGTAACATACTGAACTGTGTTGACATCAATGACAACATTAATGACAACACCACCAGACTAGCTCACACTTGCAACAATCTCCCCCTTTGTCATTGATGGCAACACATGATGTGAAAAACCATCAAAGACAACATCCTTCACAATATCCCGGGAGAACACCTTCTCTTCTTCTACAACTATTTTTCACATGAATTTTATTTTCATCAATGGCAAAGATCAACAACTTTGATCACTCCCCCTTAGGAGCACACTCATATTGCAACAATGAAACCATTTCTACTCCCCCTACAAAGTAGACCCATTTATCAGTCTAGATAAATAAAGAATCTATGAATTCACTGGACTGATGTAGCTTCATGTGCACTTAGTTCAGAGGGCAATTACCCCCAACATCTCCCTAAGATACTCAAAAGTATCCTTTGAAAGAGCCTTGGTAAATATGTCTGCAATTTTTTCCTTTCTAGTCACATACTCCAATCTAACTTCATTCTCCAACACTTTTTCTCTCAGGAAATGATATTTGATAGATATGTGTTTCGTTCTTGAATGCATAACTAGGTTCTTTGAAATTTTTATTGCACTTGTGTTATCATAGAAAATAGAAATAGGCTCATCACATATCACTCCAACGTATTTAAGAGTTTGCTTCACCCATAAAACCTGTGTGCAGCAAGATGTTGTAGAAATATAGTATACCTCTGCAGTGGATAAAGAAACTGAGACTTTCTTTTTACTTAACCATGAAACCAATCTTCTGCCAACAAAAGAAATTACCACCACTGGTACTCTTCTGGTCATCTACACATCCGGCCCAATCAACATCAGTATAAGCACTTAGGGTGAAATAATCACTCTTAGGATACCATAATTCATAATCCAATGTACCTTTAAGATATCTAAATATCCTCTTTACATCTATAACATGTGATTCTTTAGGATCTTCCTTGGAATTTGGAAACTAAACATACTAAATGCATAATATCCAGTCTAGTAGCAGTAAGATACAACAGTCTGCCAATCATAGATTTGTATTTTCTCTAATTAGTCTTAGCAGATTCATCATCTTTGCTTAGTTTACATATGGTTACCATAGAAGTACAGACCGGTTTGGAATTATCCATCCCAAAATTCTCCAACAACTCTTTTACATACTTAGATTGTGAAATGAATATCCCTTTATCAGTTTGATTCACTTGTAGTCCAAGGAAGAAATTCAATTCACCAAACATAGACATCTCAAATTCTTTCTACATCTCTACAACAAACTTTTTACACATGCCTTCATTTCCACCAAAAATAATATCATCAACATATACAACCACTATCAACATTTTGTTACCTTGCAATTTGAAGTAAAGATTATTGATAGTAGAACCTTTGTTGAATCCTTACTTTGTCAAGTATCTATCCAATCTTGCATACCAAGCTCTAGGAGCTTGCTTCAGTCCATACAACGCCTTCTTCAACTTACAAACCATGTCCAGTTTGTCAGATAATTGAAACCCTTCAGGTTGTTCCATATACACTTCTTCCTCCAATTCACCATTCATAAAATTTGAATTAACATCCATCTAATACACTTTGAAGTCCTTCTGAGCAAAAAAAGCTAGAAACATCCTAATAGCTTCCATTCTAGCCACACGGGAAAATGTCTCTTCAAAATATATACCTTCGACTTATGAATATCCCTTACAAGTCTTGCCTTATTCCTTACAACTTCTCCATTTTCATTTATCTTATTCTGGAACACCCATTTCGAGCCAATCACATTTTTATTCATAGGCCTAGGGACTAGTTCCCATGTCTAATTCTTTTCTATCCACTGCAACTCTTCTTTCATATATTTTATCCAACTCTCATCTTTACATGCTTCACTCACAGACTTAGGTTCAACTTTAGAGAGAAAACACATATTTACCTCAGCTACAACTCTACTTCTTGTCTTCACACCTTCACCTTTTTCTCCAATTATTTGTTCCTCTGGATGATTCTTTTGTGCATACTTAGGAGTCTTAACAATAGATACTGACTCATTATGTTCTTCTTCTTCTTCTTCCATTTTTTCTTCTTTCTCTTCTCCTTCCTTCTCCTTATTCTCCTTAGGTACATGTCAAAAGATAGGATCATCAAGTTCAACTTCACTTATCTCAATAGGTTTGCATATGTCTTCATCAACTTTCATATTAGCACTTTCAACAATCTTCCTTAGTCTTTTATTAAAGCATTTGTATGCTTTTCTAGTAGTGGAGTATTCAAGAAATATTCCTTCATCACATCTAGTATCAAAATTTCCAAGATTTTCATCATCTCTTTTAATATAACATTTGCTTCCAAATACCTTGAAATACTTCATAGTAGGAGTCTTTGTGTTGTTGTATCTGATCTGAACTCTATTAAGAATATAAACAATAGTGTGTATCACCTCTCTCCAGTACACATCCAATACATTTGATTCTTTCATCATGGTTCTAGTAGCTTCCTACCATATCTTTTTTTTCCTTTCAACTACTCTATTCTGTTGAGGGGTTCTCAGAGCATAAAAATGTCTTTTTATGCCATGTTCACAGAATGCATTAAATTCACTAGAAGTGAATTCTCCAACTCAATCATATCTCAAACACTTGATTTTTAAATTTACTTCATTTTCCACTCTTGCTTTGAATACCTTAAACCTATCTAGAGCCTGAGTCTTTTCTCTAAGAAAAGAAACCCATGCCATTCGAGTATAATCATCAATAAGTAGCATGAAATATTTGTCACCATTCAGGATTCCAGTCCTAGTCAGACCACAAAGATCAGTACGGATTAACTCTAGCATTCCAATAGTAGAGTGCACATTTCCCTTAAAGTTGCATCTTGTTTGTTTCCCCAATTGAAAACTTCTACAATTAGCATTACCAAGTCTTGTGATTCTGGGCAACCCTCGAACAATCTCCTTTGCACTAATTTTGACCAAGTTATCAAAATTTACATGTCCCATTCTCCGGCGTCATAACCAACTTTCACTGATTTGAGTTACAAGGAATTTACCATGAACTCCCTTAAGCTGATAGATGTTTCCATGAATTCTTCTAGTAGCAACCATATCTCCATTTCCGGATCCTTTTCTGATTTCACAGGTATTATTTTGAAACACAAGTTTAAAGCCATTGCTACACATTTGACCAACACTTAGAAGGTTATGCCTCAAACCCTTCACATGATATACATCATCAGTACTATGCACTCCATCAAAACTAATTGAACCTTTCCCACAAATCTTAGCTCTTGAATCATCATTGAACATAACTAAACCACCATCATATTTCTCAAGTTTAGTGAACTTACTCTTATCTCTGGTCATGTGATTAGAACATCCACTATCAATTACCCAGTAGTCTTCATCCTATCTTGTATGAAAAGTGGTAACCAAAGTACCTTCCATCCTATTCCTCTTATTCTCCGAAGCCTTCTTGTTTACACATTTTCTAGGGTTAGTGGATACATATTTACTTTCCAAAGCTAAGAATAAGCATTCACTATCATTAGCCTCATTCTCAAATTCATCATAAGAAATTCCTACTTCTTCTTTAACATAGTACAACTTCTTATATTTCTTATCCTTTCTATCCTTATCCTTATAATCCTTGTACTTCTTATGCATAGCTTTCTTCGCACATCTTGAAGCATAATGACCAATATTACCACAAATGAAACATTTAAAGGGTAACATACCTTTATACTTTCCAGTGCCTTGATTCAACTTTCTGGTGAAGTTTTCTTCCAACTCATCATCACCATCACTATCTGGTTTGCCTTCAATCTTCATTGCCTTAAATGTCATTTTAGTCTTTTCTTCTATCTTTTCTTCTTTCTAGAACTTTCTCATCTCAAATGCTTGCAAGGTTCCAAACAACTGTTCTAAAGTGTATTTCTTAGGATCATACATTTCTTCAATAACTGAGATCTTATCGATGCAGCAATCTAGTAGGGTTATTAGTATCTTCTCAATTATATCTCCATCTGATAGTTTTCCTCCTTTATTTCTAACTTCATTTGTAGTCAGTTTAACTCTTTGAAAGAAACTTGTAAATTCCTCACCTTCTTCCATTTTCAGATTTACAAATCTGCGCTTTGCCGCCATCGTCTTTGTCAATTTCACTCTTTCATTTCCTTTATACATATCTTCCAACTTCTTCCAAAAATCATATGTAGTATCCAAAGAAAGATCCTTAGCTTGCTCATTTTTAGATAAGCCACTACAAATAGCATACTTTTTCTTCTCATTTTCTTCATAAGAATAAATTTCATCTGTTATAGTAAGACCACCAGATGGGTGTGGATGCTTTGTCTCAACAGCCTTCCAAATCTTAAAACCAAGAGAGATAATATATCCTTTCATCTATCCCTTCCAAACATTGTAGTTAGTTCCATTGAACATAGGGATCGCCAACTTATGCACCATCAGATCTTCCTTAAGCGGTTAAAGTCTACACCAAGGAACCAAGGCTCTGATACCAATTGTTAAACAGACGCATGACAATTGAGAGGGGGGCAAAATAGTTGTCACAAAATTCAAACTTAAGATTTCAACACTTATCAATTCCACAACCACACTATTATGTTATTAAGAGCATGAAACACAAATAACAAAAAGTAAATCAACACAATGAACACCATTTTTTTATGTGGAAAACCCAATAAGGGAAAAACCACGGTGAGGGTTAACTCAGAATATAAAGATTATAAAATTGAATACAGAGGCTCAATGCCAAGGGCTCATTTCCCTATCCAAGTACAAAGGCTCACTTCCTATATATACACAAGAGAAAAAAAGATCCACCACAACAATTAACACACATTCGTAGCCTTGATCAGAAGATTGTAGAAACCTTAAGCTCATTGCCTTCAGGAATCCAACACAATGAATAATTGTTGCCTCAACACACTTTCACACACTTTTTTTCTTATGATTTGTGGCTCACTTCATCACTTTGCATCACACTATCATACAATTCTTCACAAATCAACTTACTTTTATACCATCCTCAACCTTAGAAACTTTCTCCAAGGTCGGCCAAAAATACCTCATTGTATAAATTCAAATTAGGTCGGCAACTCAACATTCCTACAGTGGAAAGGAATGAGAGTGGACCAATAAAAACATTTAACCAAGACCAAAAATAATGTCTCAGATCAACCACACGCTTCCTCAATTTAATTTTATTCTTCGAATGAAGTGTAAACACCAAGTCAGCGAAACCTAATGAAAACACAAATGAACATTGATGTACACGCTTCCCAACAAGAAGGTGACATGCAGACTCCACAACACAATTCATTATGCATGAGATTACATCTCATATTTCTTCATATACATCCACAGTAAATGCAATATGCTTCAAACTCTAAACACCTTTCACTAGTTCATCCAGACAGTGCACACCCATACTGAAACACTGAAACATGACTTTCAAATCACCAAACTTCAACATTCTTTGCCAAAACCCATAGAACACCATCTCAAGACATATCCCAAATCCACAAGATTTGAAACAAAATAGCATAGGACTGTGGAGTAGAAACATTTCTCTTAGTCCATAGAAGATCAACTCTGCCAGAATAATTCACACATCGGTGAACATAACTTTTATGTACTATCACACCAAAAGTTGAAACTTAGTATGTATCACAAAAAGTTCACCATTATCAAATCTTCACATCTGCACAAGCATAGGATCAACACAAGAGAAAAACAGAGAACATACCAGAGTACATTCTAAACACATTCATCACTCTAACTTCTCTTCTTTATTAATTTTCTCAAAAGCACTTGGAAACTCATCAACACAACACATATGTAATGACATAAAGATAGCTCCATGTACTCACAACATCTCAACAACATCTCAACTATACATATACAATCTGCAACATACTAAATTGTGTTAACATCAATGACAACATTAATGGCAAGCCCACCAGACAAGCTCACACTAGCAATAGCATGATATGACTACCTTTTTGTAGGAAGGTAGATATCCTATAGGTCTAGATAGGGAAAAAAGGAGACATTTCAAATTATAGTCCATCCCCTATGTCATATTAAATGGCATAATCTTCAGAAAGGATTTCAATGGAGTCCTATTAAGATGCAAAGAGGAATATCAAGTCAACGGTTTGCTAAATGAATTCTATGATGGCTCTTCAGATGGCCATTTTTCTAGAAGGAATACTACTGCAAAGATCATGAGGGATAGTTATTATTGGTCAACTTTATTCAATGATGCTCACAAATGGGTGAGAAATTGCAAAAAATGTTCTTTCTTTTCCGGAAAACAATGGTTGGCTATTCTCCCTCTTCACCCCATCCAAGTTGATTAGCCATTTACACAATGGGGTTTGGATTTTATTGGCATGATAAATCCACCATCAAGTGTTGGTCATAAGTGGATTTTGACAGCCACGGACTACTTTACAAGGTGGAAAGAGGAAGTTTCTTTAAAGGATGCCACTAATGCTTCAGCTTTAGAATTCCTTGATGGAATTATTACAAGATTTGGTACTCCTTCCACCATTATTTATGATAATGCAAAGGCATTTACTAGTATTCAGATCCTTGATTGGAAATGAAGAATGGAATTTACTTGAAGACCTCATCTAATTACTATCCTCAGGGTAATGGCTTGGCTGAGTCTTCAAACAAAATTTTGATTAGAATTATCAAAAGGACATTGAAGACAACCAAAGAGTCTTCCATATCAAGTTGAAGATAGCCCTTTGGATTGATAGAATTACTACTAAAAGAGAAATCAATAACTCTCCTTTCATGTTGGTTTATGGAAGGGAAGCAAGGTCGCCATTATCATTGGATTTTCCTTCCCTTGAGTTGGCACATCAGTTGGAGTTAGAAGAAAATGATGATGAGACAGTAAGGTTGGTTGAGCTCTTGGAACTGGAGGAGACAAGGAGCAAGTCTGTGCAAGTCATAGAAGCGCATCAAGTACGGGTCAAAATAAATTTTGACAAGAGGACAATTCATAGAGTGTTCCAAGAGGGAGATCTAGTGCTAAAATAGGATGTTGATAGAGCAAAGGTTGGAAGACATTCTAAGTTTGATGCCATGTGGAGTGACCCATATATCATCACCAGTTGCAAGGAAGCCAATACATTCAATCTTTCCAAGTTGGATGTTGAGGCTTTTCCAATCTCAGTCAATAGGATTCATCTCAAACCTTATTTCTGATAATTTTTTAGTTTTTCATGTATATATTGTAAATTTTTTCTTTCCTTGAAGTGCTTTGCACACTCTGCATCCTCCTTAAGGGAATGTAGGTTCCTAGTTCCCATGCTTTCCTCCAAGTGCAGCAGCACATGTTTTTTTTTTCTCTAAGAAGGCCTAGTTGTTGAAGTTTTACCCTCATGACCCATGCCCAATGGATTGATAAGGCATTTGGACTCCATGATTAGCAGGAGATCATCCTACAGGAATCACCAAAATGTTGTCATTTATTTCCCCCCTTTGATGACCCATCATTGATAATAGATCTAAGTGATCCTATATGGGCCATCTTGCATTCCTAAAATTGGCTAAGTCCTGGATTTTTAGGGTTTCAGGTTGTCACTTACCTTCTTCCTTGCTTGCTTTCTCCATCACTCCCTTCCTTCACCTCTTTCTTCTAAGTGTTTCAGCTTTCGGCTTTCAGCCTTACCCTTTACCTTCTATCAATCCCTCAAGGTAAGCCTTCGGCCTTATCTCCACCACCTAAAGATCGATAAGGTTTGATTTGGCTAAGTCCTTTGTCTTGTCATATTTCAGCTTTTGGTCCTCCCTCTTCCCTCTTCCCTTACTCTTCCATACATTTTTTCTTCTTCGCCCTTCACCCTTGTGTATTAGACCTCCGAAAGTTGATTTTCTTGCTTTCGGTCATCACCTTAGGTTCGTTTGCTATGTCCAAGGGACTTATTCTTCAGTCTCTTAGACATCTTCTCTCCCAGATGGCACCCCTTTCCAAATTTGACTAAGTGTCAGAATTTTTGAGGTCGGCCTTCAGACTTCTCCATTACATCTTACCTTTCGTTAGTAAGAGGTAACTCTCCTCCTTGCCACCCAACACTTCTTTCTTCTTTGCAATTTTTTCTTCTCTTCTTCCCAGTATAACGTAAGCATGATGTCTGATGACCTGATCTTCGAAGGCTATATATCAAGACTATAATTCAATGTCAAGGGACCGGTGTTGTGGTCCCTCTAATATTCCAATGGATATATATTGAGGTGAGAATGCAATGTTGGTGAGACCAGTGTTGTGGTCCCTCTGATATTCTAATGGAGATATATCGAAGGGAGAATGCATTGTTGATAGGACCAGTTTTGTGGTCCCTTCGACATCCCAATGGGATGGTGACACTAGTGGGACTTGTGGAAGGTGCTTAGGGTGAAATCAAAGGGAGAATGCAATTTCAAAGGGAACTTGATTCTTGTCCCTTCAACATTCTGACAAGCTCATCTTCAAAGGTTTGCATCATTTAATTCCAAGGCTTGTAAAGGTGAATTTTTAGGTCCAACTCCCTGGCGATCCACCGATGGGCATAATTTTCTTCCTCTAATGTGCATTTACCTCCCAAATACTAGGCTTGACATTTTTAGGGTTCGAGGACAGCATTAATACATCTTGGTGACTTCTCCAGGTAGTTTGGTGGACTCATACTCATTCATTGTTGTTGCTTGTCCTCTCTGACCATTCCATGCCCTAAATCACAGATTTTGTAGGGGATTTGGATGGATTTTTCTTTAAATATTTATGGCGAGATGAATGGAATGCATGTTTTCTCTTCCCCAGGTCCTTCTTGGCACATATTTTCATGGTAGGTATGGTGTCTATGGCTCTTTTGGCATGGATTTCTAGGCACGAGTTTCTTGAATAGATCTTGGGTCTTCCTTGATCTAATTGGTACCCTAGCTAGTTAGGGTTAGTTATTGTTCATTTGAGTTATTCTTAAACTATAAAAGCAACCCTTTTATTCATTTCAAGGGTTCTTCCTCTGGCCTCTCTAGAGTTTTTCTATTATAGACACTACATTCTTGCATTTGCTATTGAAAAAGATTGCTTCTAAGCTTTTATATTAATAAAGTTCAATTACTATCATTATTATTTCTTACATGATTGTGTAAAATTTGTTTACCCTCATACTTGAATGTTTTTTTTAACTATTTTGTTGATGTATTATGTCAGTTAGAAGTAGGAAGAAACACATTTCTAATATTGGTGCATCATCGTCCTTTCATTTCATGTTCTCCTTCTATCTCTTTTCTCCTATGATTTGTTAGATTAGGGTAGTGATAGGGTTTTCATTGTATTGGGTTAGACCAACATAATTGCACTTAGTTTAGAAGGGAAATTCATCCTTCTTTGGCGATTCAATCTCATTTGGCCAAGGTCCCACAACCTCGAGATCATTTACATTGTGTCATTAGAACACTGAACTCTTGTTCAGTAGGGTACAATTTTTCATGACAAGATCATCTTCTTCTTCTTCATAAAATTCCAACAAAAATAAGCGGCAAGAACTTGTTGTAGTTGCAGATTCTAATTTAGAGAGGTGGATTCTTGATTCTAGAGCCTCACATCACATGGCTTCATTGGAAAGTATGTTCTCTTCATTTTAGACTTGTTCATCACCACCCACCCTGATGGTGAACAACATATATGCGTGTTTTTGGGAATGGATCCATTAACATGGATGATAGAGCATTCAATGATGTTCTTTTTGTTCCTTCATTTTCAACCAATATCCTTTCTATCTATCAGATCACACATGGTGGAGTAGGCAATAGTTTTGAGTTCACACTAGATTCTGTCATAATCTAAGATTTGCATAGCAGAGATATAGTTGTTGTTGGCGAGGTTGATCAACAATCTCAAGTCTACACCTTCTCAAATTTTTCTCCTAATGATTCAATAGATGTTCACACTCATGCATGTTCTGTGGAAACTTTTGAGGAGATTTAGTATGGTCATTTGAATCTTGGTATTTTTTCATCTAATGAGGATCTTGTGACATGTGTTGATATTCCATCTCCTTCATCTACTATTGTACTTGATGATGCTTGTGATTCCATGACTATCGTTCCTTATGATTAAGTGCGGTAGGACATTCATCATCTTCCAGAGATGGCTCATTGGGATGAGTACTTGACAGACATTGCTGGTTTATTTTGTGAGTCCCACATTTCATATTTGGGAGACATCATCAATTGCATTCATCTTCTCTTTGATGGAGATGATCCTTCTTCAGTTGTTGCAAGGGAACACTATAACCCTCTTGTTCATTCTCTACATGATCATCCTTTGCAGTTTGATGTGAGTGTGGATTCTTTTGGACAAAATTTGTAGGAGGATTTTTTTCTTCAAAGTAGGTATCCTTGTCCTTGGATTGTGTTCTACAATCATCTCTAGGAGACTCTAGATTGTCTTTTTCAGCAGTGTGGCCTAGAATGCCTTTTTGGAGAATGAAATTTTTCTGCATCAACATGGAGACACTTGAGTATTCTTTAGAGACATCACACATCCTCAATACCATCTTGGTTTTGTTTCTTCCTAAGGGTAGGAACGTTGTTCAATGCTTTTGGATCATCTTTTGCATTCAATTTTGAGCTTCTACCATCATTGCAGGAGACTCAATATTAAAGGGGGTTACATTGTCTCTCATATTCTTCTCTCTTATGGGGGGACTTTTTCCTAGCATGTGGTTTTGTCTTTCTCATTCTTTGTTGAGATAATTTTGTTTTGTTTTCTTATCTCTTTTAGGGAGGATTTTTTTCCCACTGGGTTTTCTCCTTTTCTTCGTTTGTAAGAGATTACATTTGTATTGTACATGGGTACCTACCATGGCCTCATAGTCAGTACTCATCCTTGCATCTTTGTGTCATTTACATAATAATAAATAAAGTATTGTACCTAGTTCATTCATTACTAGGGGACTTAGGGGACTTATTTACATCTTAAGTTTACTTAGGTCCTAGGAAGGAATCTTTCTAGAAGGTGCTAGTTGTCATTAGTTGTTATCTTATTTTTTGACTTGTAACACATGTGTCCTAAGTAGTTATGATAAGTTGTCACATGACATAATATTAAGATACTTTTCATAAACCTATTTATTCTTGTGTCTCACCTTGGCTACATAACCAAGTGGTCTCATATGTAAAACACACAACTATTGGAGTGATTTTCATTGCAATCTTGAGAATTGCATATTGATCAATCTTGTGCTTTAATGAAGTGCCTAGATCTTGGGTGGCTATAATATTCAACCAATCTTGCATGGTGTAGAGTTATTATATACCAAATCTTACAAGGTGATACTCTTGTATCTGTTGGAAGGTTGAGGAAGTTTTTCATTGATGATGTTGTTTGGAAACATAAGCATGGAAGGTCCATAATGATGTGCTATGGTGTTCTCATTGATGTTAAAAATGTAACTCATATGAATATTTTGATTGCAGATAATTTTTTATTAGATCTAGCAGGTTTTCAAGTTGATATGGAAGACATTTTTGCATAATGGTCTGGTCTGATAAATATTTGTTATGTGGAAATTTGACTAAGTGTCAAATCTACCAGTTCAGTGTAATAGTGTGTTAGTTTTTGGGTTTGAACCACTCCACAAATGAATGATTCACTTTGTTCTTCTAAAATCATTTTTCTGGATGTTAGATATACCTAACTCCAAGATTTCATCTTCATTGGAAAAATAGTTTAAAAGTTGTGAATAACAGAATTCAGTCTGGAAAATTATAGTTATTTTCTATATAGTATCTTTGTGTGGGAGATTTCGTACGTCTCCATGGATTAGTATTTGGTGTTGTGCTTTTGAGGATAAGTTTCCAGATGCATGGATTCCATATGGTATCAATTTTTGAGGTCCACATGTCAATATATGGATAAATAGATGAAGGTTTTTACTATTAGGTCTTATGCAAACCCTACCTAATATGGTTGAAGCTATGTGAAGGTTAAGTAAGTATTGATATCTTATGTAGGATCTATTATGGGTCTATGCCAACCTATTTCAATATGTTTTGAGTTTTGAATTATGGCATGTTGTGTGTATAAAATGATTTGATCTGACAAGATATATTTTGGGTGCTACATCTAACTAGGTCGACCTAATTGATGTTATACTTGATGTGGATATATAAGTTGGATTTTTTTAGTGTCTTGAAAAAATGTAATGAAAATGTCATGTGTATGATGTGAATTTGAGTAGAGCAGTGCGAAGTTAAGTTGTGAATGTTAAGTTGAAGATCATAATTGTGTGAATGAAGAGCAGGACATAGTGTTGACTCAGAATCAGATAAAGTTTTTTTATTGTGCTTCAATGGAATTATAATTCATGCATATGTTAGTTGCAATTATATAAATTCAAAAATAGGTTGTGATTCATCATCTCTCTTCTATATTTTTCTCTATGGATAGTGAGTCCACCTACAGTGAGCATTTCTATAAATATACTATAACCAGTTATAATAATTATGAGTTAACCCTCATCGTGGTTTTTCCCATTTTGGGGTTTCCACGTAAAAATATTGGTGTTCATGTGTTATGTGATGTTGTGAATATTTCATGCTTTCTTTCCTTACTGTAGTTGAATATGTTTTGGTAATTGGATGTTTAATATTTGAATGGTTTAAGAGAATACTAATTCACCCCCCTCTCAGTATTCTAGGTGTTCAACAATTGGTATCAAGGCTTGGTTCTTTGGAAGGAGCTTAACCACTTTAGGAAGGTCTTGTAATTTGAAAACATAGCTAACAGAAAATTTTCTATTCCTTCGAAAGAGATTCCTGCTATTTATTTTATAGAAGAAGATTGCATACTTGACAAAGATGGAGAACTCAAAGTTGCTCTTGAAGATCTAGAAAAAATTTAAGGTTAAAATAAAGATCTAAATGAACATGTCAAAGAAGTAAATGAGTGTATCAAAAAATTGAGAGACCAAATCAAGAAGTTCAGAGAAAGGCATAAGGAAATCAGTGAACAGTTGAAACAAGCAAATGAAACTATCACTAGACTGAAAGTGCAAGTTGAATAAAAGAAAAGAGTCGATGAATGTCTAAATGCAATGGTGAAAAGAAAATCAGTGGAATATATAAGGCTTGAACAAGAAGTGGTAAACCTAAGATCAAATCTAGAAAAATCAAGAATTCATGAACACAAATTCAATATGAGTTCTACAATGCTTGATGAGATGATTGCAAGTCAAAAATCGTCCAAAATCAAAGGTGGCTTACGATTTGAAAAAGGGGAAAGCTCAAAAGTAGATCAAACACCTAATGCAGAAGAGAATATCAATGAACCAAAGAAGATTGAAGACAAGAAAGACAACGACAAGATTTAGAATCAAATAAATGAAGCTAGAAGACCACCGGTAAGAAAACCAATACACAAAGGTACCCATCTTTCAATGGTTTTTTCTATTCTTGCAATAAATTTGGACACAAAGCAATGGAATGTAGAAGAAGAATGAATCAAAATGTGCCATCCTTTTCTAGTCAATGTTTTACATGCAAAATATTTGGTCATAGAGAAAGTGAATGCACAAATCAAATGATGAATGAATATAACAATGGTAGAATGATTCAATCTTTCAATGGTTACTATTATACATGTTATGAATTTGGACACAATGCTAATCAATGCAGATCTAGAATAAATGGAAGGAAATACTACTCAGAAGAATGTTGTATGCTACAATTGCAGTAGACTTGGACACATCTCTAAGTTTTGCAGAAGCATAAATACAAGGAAGGATAATCTAGGAAAAAAGAATGAACTAGTTAAAAAGGTTAGTTTGATTGAAGTGAAGAAGGAAATGGAAAATATTTGGAGAAAGAAGGAAGATACAGAATACAAGGGAGAATTTATACCATCCTTTGGTGTAGATGTTTCCTCTGAAAACTAAGCAAAGAGATATGGCTTAGGGGGAGCTTTAATATATATCTTTTCTCCTCTACCAGAAAAGAGGTGTTGAGGTAAAAGCACAAAGATATGTGATGTAGTTCAACATGCTTGATCTATTGGTGAAGATTGTGGAAGAAAATATGATGATGCAGAAGTTTGTGGGGCTTTTGAAGTTGTTTGCATATACAGATTAAGTGTTTCCAACTTTATGTGTTGAAACATTGAATGCAAGATTAGGTCAAATCAAAAGGCTATAGTGATTTCACTTAGGAAAATTAATTTCACAAAGTCATTAAGGAAGAATCAAAGCAATAAAGATAGAATTCAAAGTGTTCAAGGTGATTTGTGTTTCACTGCATCAAAACCCTAATTCAACAAGTGTATAAAAGGTATTTTATAATTTTGTTAACCCTAATTTTCAAAGAACTTTTCTTGGAAATAATTTTGAATCTATTTTTTAATGGCTACACCAAGGGTCATAGAGGTTACAAAAGAACCACCACCAAAATTCAAGAGGTATCCTGCAAAAGCCATAGATGATAACTTGTTAGGCACATTCTCGTATATTCCATATGGGGTTTTATGAACTGAAGATATTAGGGCATATATTCATAGAAAAATGGAAGAGAATTCTCCCACTATGTTAAGTGACATATGGGAAAATGAGTTAACAAGAGAAAACTTCACCTTAAAGCCATAATATAAAAACCTAGTCGAGAAGAAACTAGATTTATGGTATCGGTTTCCTAATTTCTTTTATGATATCAAGTGGATCAAAATGGCCTTGAGTAGAATATGTGATCAATTTTTATAGACTAATATGCCAAATATGATCACAAAGGAAGTGATAAGAGAGGTCACCATTCTATGCTCCACTAGAATTATCCCTATTTTGAAGTCCATTAAAAATGAAGTGGTTATGGAGAAAACAAGTGCAACATATGACAAGATATCCCTTGCAATAAATACCATTAAGAATACAGCTTTGAGATATATAGCCATGATGATTGGTTATAAGATTTATTATACAAACAAAGAAAATTCTATATCTGCCACCACAATCAATGTGGCATATGGGATGGTAGAAAATGGTGTAGATTATTACTTGTGTGATTTTCTTAGGCAACAATTAATGGAGAATTTGAAGTAGAATAAGGAAAAGAAATATGTGTTTAAGTATGGAACCTTGGTCATGTGCGTACTCTTTTATTTCTTGAAGGAGCTTCCGATAATTGGAATTGTAAACTAGAAAAGAGGAAGGCCAGTTGCACATAAAATTACAAATCATATGAGGAGTCTTGGAGATGTAAAAGCACAAGATGATGCCATTACTACTTTCTTTGAAATATTCCAAAAGAGAATGCATGAGAGAGAGAGAATTCCAATGTTAATTGTTGAGAGATACAAAAATGATATCCTTCCTTGTATCTAAAGACCAATGCATTATGGAGGCAGTGGAACCAAGAACTGTTTGGGTTCCTTAACTGGGTTATGAGGTAACAAAAGCATATCTTATTGGCCATGTTGATATCTTGTTGAAGAGCCCCAAAGACACCACAAAACCAAGATATAGGACTTATGAGGAAAATTCCATGGAAGTTCACATGGAATAGAGGAAACCACAAATCAAGAAGAATGTGGACAAGATGGTTGATTTATATGCTAACAAAATGGGTATTTATAAAGAAAGAATATAGTATGCAAGAGAGAGAGCCAAGGTAGGTCACTCAAGTGTTGCAGAAGCATCTGGAAGCTCAAGGAGATCTAGTAGGAATGCTACCACTCCTTTCTAGAATTCTTCCAAGACTTTAACTTCTAGTGGGGAGAAAAGAAAGACAACTTCCAATCCTCTGGTAAGGGAGAAATCTCCTTTGGTTACACAAGCTACAAGAGCTAAAAGGAAGAAAACTGTCACTGTTGCACCACCTACTTCCCCAACTAAGAGAAGAGTGAAACAAAAAGCAATGAGAGAGAAGGGTATTGGCATAAATGTTGCAAAAGAAGAAGAAGAATTGGAAGACGATGTACCCCCATTGGTCTAGAGGAGTGATGCTTCACAAGGTGAAGCTAGTTCCAAAAGAATAATAATTGAATAATTGACACTAAAAGTGAAGAGGAGGTCGAAAAAGAAAAGGAAGCATTCAAGATCCATATAAGGGAAAAGAAGAAGGAAGCCAAGAAGGCTTCTCCAGAGAAAAAGAAGAAAGTAGAAGCAAAGAATACTTCGGTTAAAAGAAAAGAAGAGGAACAAAAAGAACCGATAAGGCCTCATTCCCCCATGAAGTTGGAGGCATTGTTTAATAGTATCTTGCAAAATGAGATGTTGAAAGATACTACATATTTGTATAAAGATGCAGATGAGGTGTACAAGGCCACCATTATTGAAGCTATAGTCAAGTATATTGTTGTACTTGAAGTTGATATGTAGAATATCAAGAAGGATATTCTTGAAGACCTATGGAACATTTTGTTAGAAAGGATGCAAGAGGAAATAAAAGAGCATGAAAGGCTAAAAGATGAAGCCTTGAAAGAGTTGGTACTCCATTATCCAAGGATGATAGAGCCACATTGGCTACTATATTTAGCAAGGAGATATGAACAAAGCAAAGGGTAACAACCCTTATGGGAAAAGACAAAGATTATGGGTATGTGGAGGATCATGATGGGCCAAAAAGTGGTGATATGATGGGTATGTGTAGGGTATATGGCTAACGACCTTTTTTTCCCAAAATTGATTAAACAAAAAGGGTTTTAAAGGAGATTCTCAGTTTTCCACCAATATAAATTATGCTTTACTTTGAATTTAATAAATAATTATTATTCATTTTCTATTCGAATTATGACTAAAGTCCTTATTGATAGATTGATTGAAAAAGATCTATAGATTTCAAATGGTATCACATTTTTTGAATCCAAAACATATCACATTTTGTTTGCATACTATAAGATTTAAAAATAAAATTAGATTTCATGAAGTTTTGACCAAGGATTAAGGTGAGTGGAGACATATGAGTTTTATATTTTTTTAAATTTGTAATAAAAAATTCATAATTAATTATTTACTAGGAAAAAAGATATAGAAAATATGCATCCACATCAGGACATGATCTCTCTACTTATATCTAAAATCTTATAAAAAATATTATCATTTTAATTGGTAAGTTGGGGTGAATTGAGACTGATTACCTACTTCTTATCTTTTCCCTAAAATTTAAAGGAGTACTCTTTGCATTGAAATTTCAAATTTTCACCAAAATAGATTTTTATGCTTTTTTAAATAAACCTAGTAGTTTAGAAACTACATTAGATTTTTTACATATTCTATTCTTACATACTTTTGAAATAATATAGATAACTTATTCAAATTTTTACATCAATTTTCCTAACTCTGATTTTTTTGAATTTTTTGCCACTTAAGGGCCTGTTTTTGCCATGATGATCCTGCACATACCTTGATCTTGAGAGAATCTAGAAGGAAAGCAATGATAAAGTAGAGGAGATTGTACAGAATCTAGGATTGACTCTAGTAGTTGAGGAAGAAGTGAATGTCGATACCACTGCTCTAGAACCTAATGTAGAGGAAGAAGTGTAGACAGATGATGCTCAACATGAGAATGATATAAACAAGGAATCTGAACAGGATAACACTCCTTCAGAAGTGGAGGACATGACAAAAGGAAATAATGAGGAGGAAATGATTAGAGAATACATTGCAAAGGAGAATACCACCACTCCTCCGATACAAAAGATGAAGTTACTCCTCCAAAAAAACACTGCAGAGAACACAAACAAGGTTGATGCTTATAGGAAAGATGATGTAGAGAATGAAGAAGAAAATATTGATGAGGAAAAGAAGAAGAGCATGAAAAGGAAGATTAAGACAAGAACAAGGATGTATCCGGAGATGTAGAAATAGGAAAACTAATAGAATTCGGTTGTGGAAATTGCTATGGCTTCTAGTAAATCTTTTGACTCCAAAGATTCCTTAAAGAATCTTTTGAGCATGTAGCCTAAATTTCAACATGTTGTATCATCCCAATTGCTACAACTGTCAATGGAAAAAGGAAATGTTGATTTGGAAAAAATCACTCCCATCCACAAGCTATAACTAGGATACATGTTTCATGCATCCGTGAGAAAGGAAATAATTGAAACACATAAGAAGAGCAAAAAACTTATGGAAGAAGCAGTTAAGGCATTGCAAGAGACCATACTCGAATCAAACATTGACACCACACTCTCTAGTATGGGAAACTTAAGACTAGTGATTGATTCATTTAAGGTATATGCATCTGGATTAAAGGAAGACACAGAGAAAGATGTGGAGAAAATGATAAGTGATAAGAGGATGATGGAGATAACAGATAAATGTGTAATTGCACATAAAAAAAATCAGAATTATAAAAAGTATGTTGAAGGATGTGTTGATGAGGTGAAGGAACTTTATCAATATGGCATGAAGTGGCCCAAAGCCACACAAAGCATAAGAAAGGAGATGGACTCTATTGAGTCTCAAATTTATGATGCCTCTAGTACATATGATCTAGCAGTTAACCTCATCAAAGAAAAAAGGAACACAATAGAAGACATGCATAAGAAGTTCTTCCAACTATAAGCACATAAAGTGTTGGAAAAACAAGGACAGACAACTGAGAGGGGGGGTGAATCAGTTGTCACAAAATATTTAAAATTTTCAATCTTTACTTAACTTAATCTCAGATCTAGTGAATGAATAATAAACCATGAACAATCAACACATCAGAAACATAGAGAACACCAAGATTTCTACATGGAAACCTTGTTAGGGGAAAAACCACGGTGGAGGTTCATCCACAATATTATACCTTGTTAAAAGTATAAGAATAATGGGAATGCACATGCATTCAGGCACACTGCCTAGAGCTCACTGCTAAAATAAAAAGAGGACTCACTATACAAAGAAAG